>CM038111.1:14642942-14706346 GCA_001642375.2 Mentha longifolia
TCGTTCCGAGGCATCATGACGTTCTTCTCCCCCTCAGTCTCTCTATAACTGCTGAGATAATCTTTAAGGGGCACAACATAATTCTCAAATCCAAGAGTTGTCATGGCCCACAAAAGATCATCGCCATTGATGGTCTTCCTCTTCTCCCTCTGGCATTTATCCGAGGCCTCGCCCGTAACAAAGCTTATGAACTCCGAGACACATTCTTGAACAGTTTCTTTAGCTTCTTTGGAGATTTTAGCGTTGGCAGGTAGAGATTTCTTCATGATTCGGCTCACGTTGGCGATCGGTAGGAGGCGTTCTTGATCTTTGATTGTGTCTGATGATGATAAAGGGCTGTTTGGGATTCTTGTTCCTGTCATTGGAAGTGAGAATTGCAGAAAATCTTGAAGGAAATTGAAATGGAGATGATGAGATGATGGTGGTGGTGGAAATGGTTGGGGTTTTTAAGCTTATAGGGAGAGGAGGAAGAAATAAGGATTAATATAATAATGGAAAGGCGGTTTCGATGTTGACACAAATGGGAAATGTTTGGTGTAAGTTGAATTTTTGCACTTGGATTTTTCGTTGTGTTTTTCGATTAATTTCATGTTTAATTTAATTGTAGTATTACATCATGCTTTCGGGGATAAGCTACTACAAAAAAAGTAATTATTTGTGACCAACTTTTGCAACAAATGTAACTTTTGTTACATTTATAGGTCTTATATATATATGAGGAAATTCAAATTCGTTAGATAACATTTATAGATCTATAGATATATCTCGTGTTCTATACATTTAATTAATCGATGTGACGAAATTTATTACGTACGTCTAAATTTGCAGATGCAGCAGTGATAATATTTTACATGTGTAATTAATATTAGTAGTAATTGTACGTGTGAAATTAATATTATGAATGACTCGAACCGTGAAGGGTAATCGAAATTGTAAAATTTCTTGAATTTTCATCAAAGAAGAGTTTTAGTGCGATTATTTTCTCGATCTTTACATCTTATATTATACTAGTGTTTATGAATATAAACTAAAATAGAATACGAGAAAAAAAGAGAATATATATATTGTTTACTTACTTCATCACCATGTGATAACATTCGGGATGCGGTCAAGTCAAAAAATTTCACTAGTATATTTTCGAATAATTTTATACCACTTCTAACTATATTTATAAGAAGACTTTTTTACCCTCATATACTATTTAGCAATAAAAAAGATAAAAGACAATTTAGAGAAAATAATTAGAGAAACTTAAGCAAAACTTTTGTCCCAGTTATACTATAATCTATAAATTAACCTCTCAAATCTCAATCTATAACTACACGATCACTAATCCTCTATTCTTTATCATATACTACTATATATAGGTTACTGGTACAACGCATACATAACATATTTGAATTATACTCCTAGTATAGTGTCTATCGAAATTCGACGGGAATCGCCTTATATCAATTGTCAAATAAAATAATAATATAATTATTTATTTTAAAATTACAGCATTGGTAGGATCCATTGGGAAAAAAAAGTGCAATATTATAATTCAGAAATCATATTTCAATAATTGAATTCTTCTTTTTGTAAGGGATCAGTGAACCTTATTTATTGATTGATTTCTTCAGCCGAATACCTAATTAAAGAAGGCAAAAACTTGGGTGAGCTGACCACATAGTGTGGCCGGGTCAAAGTGTCAATTTTTATATGCAGAAAAATTGTTAATTTATATGAATAAAGTGTCAATCTTTAACATAATTATTTTACGAATAGAAGTGTCAATTTTAAAAAGTGACAATCTTTATATAGAAAATTGTTAGATCTACACGAATAAAAGTATCAATCTTTTAAGCCGGCCTCACGTGAGCCTGAACTGACCCAAGTGTTCCCAATAAAGATAGTAAGCAGAATATCCTACTACCTCATCCCCACTAACTTGCCACTTTCAGTTGATTGACATTTCGCGCACGCATTTCCACGAACCTAGTACGAGTTTTAAAAGATAATTTTGAAGATCATGTTTTACGGGATACTAGGAGTGTCCATAGTAGCCGTAAAAAAATGATACTTTAAATATATTTTTAAAACCCGTACGAGTTTCGGGGGAAATGCAGGGCGCGAAATGTCATCAAAAAATTGAAAGGGCCAAGTATAGTGGGATGGAGGTTAGTATATACGAACGTCAGACGCATTAATCCAATAAGTATATATGACTAACGAAGACAATATTTTTATTTTAGTTCAACTAAAATATACATAAGAAAAGCCACCTTTCGTCTCTTATAAAAAAGTCAACCCAAGAAAAAAAATCCAACTATGTAGCTCAAAACCCATGTTAGATGTGTGCCAAATGGCACATTATGCTGCATTTCCCTTTAAGAGAGGTAGGTTTTCCTCATTTTTGACTATCATTGTTAAATACTTTAGTTCATGTGTATTGATAATTTTTTTCATAGCTAGTGGATTTTAATTTATTTTCTAAAAGATGTTTTGGAGGAAAATTTTAACCGAACTGGTGTGATCAAAGTGAATAGGGTTAATTAACTAAGTAATTTATAATCGTTATAGTTAAGAAAATAATAATCAAGATATAATAAAGTTTACTGTGCTTTTTTTAGAAGGAGTTTAATGTGTTTTTGAAGTCTATCATTAGAGTTGAAATGAAACTTATGGAAATTTACTAATTGCATATATATATATAATAAAGTTAAAATGTATGAAAATGTTGTTAGTGGACTTACCTATTTCTTATAAGTATGTATGGTTAAAATAGGATCAATTTAATGAACAAACATCCAAGTGAAAGAAATTAGTCATATCAAGACAACTCTTAATTGAATCTCCGTAGTTCAATCTTGAATTTGAGAATTGTGGGCTTTATGGTTTTGAAACAGATGGAGAATTGAATCTCTGTATTTTGCTTTAGAAATTCTTATGTTTTTCAATCTGTAATGTTTCGATTTCTGGTAATACAACAGAGTTGAGAATTGAGAAATGAGAATTATGAATTTTAGAGGTTAATTTTATAATTTTACTTTTAGTCATTGTACTACAGTAATTTTACTCTTCATACCAAACAACCATCTAATTTTTTTTATCATGGTTTAATCTTAATGGTCACTATTCATCTCCAATTTTTTTTGCTTATCTCAACACTCCTACCAAACGAGCACTTAGGATTCAGGGTCTTAACTATATATACTATTCATCTTGACCGTATTTTTTATTCAAATAAGTCATTGACATCATCAAGTGATTTATATTTTATATTATTTTCGTATCTGTTAATTTATCTTGCTGCCTCTTAGAAGCAGTTGACCTTTATTTAGTATCATTACAATTATAATCGATCGCCTTAGTCATATTAATTAATTAAAAAAATCTATGAGAACTTAACGTCATCACTAATATATTAATCTCTAAATTAATTATTAATTAAGGTGCAGCTAGCTAATCTACCCTCCATCATCATCATAATTAGACGGTTCAGCACGCGCGTGCCGGCCAATTAACATTATTATGTCTGACTATATATTATGAGTTAATTCATCTACTTTATTTTATTTTATTAATTACAAATTCATCTACAAATTTATGTTATTTATAAGCGTGTAAGATTGGAAAATTCGTAGATGGAATTGTCAAAATTGGACTAAATTTATAAGAGACCTAGCTATTAGTGTTCCGAATCAAACCGAAATATTTAATTTGATTCGGTTAATTTAGTTAATTTGGTTAATTCGATTTGAAATAAATTATATTTTTTGGTTTTTCGGTTTGGTTCAGTTTCATTTTCTTAAAACCAAATAAAACCGGAAAAAGCCAAATGTTAATATACAGTACTAAAATTTTAATTGTATATGTTCTATTTTTTCTAAAATTATTCACTCTTAATCTGCTTATTTTCATAATTAGTATTAATGTCTTACTCTTTGAACACTGAAAACTTCTTATATTGTTGATTTTGGATGATTTGGTTCATTTTTAATTTTTTACAACGATTGTAACATATGTACTTTTCGATTGTTTTGTTTAATGTTGAATTTACTTATTGTTAGTTTGTTTGATATAACATTTATTTGTTGGTTATTGTTTAACTCAAAATCTTATATTTGTATTGTTTTTATTTTACGAATTATTGGTACTGGAATAATATCATATTTAGTATTCAAAAGAAATGGGAATTTTTTTTGACAAACCGAATTAACCAAACTAATCAAATATTTATTTCGGTTAATCCGGTTCGGTTTCCAAAATAATTTTAGTTTGGTTTGGATGTAATTTTAAAATTTTCATTTATTTGGTTTGGTTATAATTTAAGGCAAAACTAAACTAAATAACCGAATGTTCAACCCTAGTTTCTACAAAGTAGGAGTTTGTTTATGAATGCCAAGAGATAAATCTGTTCAACCTGAAATATTTGAAATTTTCCGAGTTTTAAAAATTATTATAAATTGTTCAACATTTATTAGTATAGTTTTTTTGGCTATCAATATCATATCATTACTTAATTATAATGAAATTAGGAGTTTTTTGGACTCATTTTAATTATTCCTCGACATCTTTCTTTTCAGCCGTTTAAGTATATAAGATCATATCAAAACTTTTATTTTTAATACATGTTTTTATATTGATATCGAACGGTTCATTCTTTGCCGTTTAAACATTTTTTTAATCTCGTATTGAAGTCTTAATTTTAAACTGTGTTTAAACATGTTTGCTATTGATGTGCAACAATCTTGTCTCTCTTTCTCATCCTCTTCGTCTCCCCCTTCTCCTTTGTGTTATTTTGTTTTCAATTTTGAACTATCCTTGTAATTTTATCAATTTAGCCAAACGGAAAATAACTAATTCATAAAGTTAGTCAAAATAGATTATGTGACCCACATAAATATGTTTAATAGTATTAATTAAATTAGTGTTGCGTCAGTGCGTTGCACGGAATATACGAATCATGAAGAGAGTAATAGAATAATAAAAATAATAATTATTTGATAGACAAAATTAACCTTGATATTATTATATAATATGTACAATGCTCCACTACTCATCGTGGCACATTTTATATGTCCAACGCAGTTGTAACAATGCAATATCAATAATATTTCTTAGCAAAATTTATGTTTCTTTCATAAGGTTTAGTTTTTTTGTAAAATTAGTTTTTTTTATAAGATTTAACTTTTAAGGAAAATATTTATAATTATATATATATATATATATATATATATTAATTAATTAATCTTAAGCACATTAATATAATAATTTAATGCAAAAATGGATATATTAGCAAATAATGTAACACTATTTATTGTTTAAAATATACTCCCTCCATTTCGTCTAAATTGACACACTTCTTTTTGGCTTTTCTGACACGCTTTTTCACGCTTCTCGATGATGGGTTTTAAAATGGATTTTTAAAAGAATTCTTTATTTTATGGGATACTACGACATTAAAAAAACAAAATGATCATCTATATTTCTACCGTCATATTTGAGTATGTCATTACACCACCAAAAATATTACTAACTTGAGAGAAGTGAGGGGTGCGAGACTACTATAATAATTGCAACTTTTATAACTTCAAAATTACTAGGGTGAAAATAAGATTATTAATAAAGATAAAATATTAAAAAAACTAATATATTACATACTACTACCTCCATCTCATTACATTAGTCACATTTTTGCACGTATTTCCACCGAAACATAGTACGGGTTTTAAAATATAATTTTATAGTATCATTTTTTTTACGGGATACTATGACACTCATAGTATCCCGTAAAAAAACGATACTACAAAATTATATTTTAAAACTCGTACTAGGTTTCGGTGGAAAAACGTGCCAAATATTGAATGTGACTAATGTAATGAGATGGAGGTAGTATTGAACAAATCCATAGGCCGACATGGAGCCATAGATACTTAGGATTCGTTTGGTAGCCGAGAAAATGTTAGATAAGTATGTTTATCTCGGTTTATACAGTGTTTGGTATCCGAAAAATATAATCTCACTGGCCCGTAAAATTACATGGGCCCGGACTAAATTCACTGTTACACTTGCATATATTATACCGCCTCTACCTCGTCATAAGTCGAGATAAGTATTGTTCAATTTTAAATATCAATTTTTTTATTTTCAATTTTAATTATCAATTTTTTATTTTCAATTTTAATTATCAATTTTTTATTTTTATTTTTAATTTTAATTATTAATTTTTATTTTCAATTTTAATTATCAATTTTTATTTTAACTTTTAATTATCATTTTTTATTTTCAATTTTAATTATTACTTTTTATTTTTCAATTTTAATTATCAATTTTTTATTTTCAATTTAATTATCATTTTTTTTATTTTCAACGTTAATTATCAATTTTTTTATTTTCAATTTTAATTATTATTTTTTTATTTTCAACTTTAATTATCAATTTTTTATTTTAAATTTTAATAATCATTTTTTTTATTTTCAACTTTAATTATCCATTTTTTATTTTCAATTTTAATTATCAATTTTTATTTTCAATTTTAATTATTAATTATTAATTTTTTATTTTCAATTTTAATTATCAATTTTTTATTTTCAATTTTTTATTATCAATTTATTTTTTATTTTTAATTTTAATTATCAATTTTTTATTTTCAATTTTAATTATCAATTTTTTATTTTCAATTTTCATTATCAATTTTTTATTTTAATTATCAATTTTTATTTTCAATGTAGGTCCCGATAAATAGATATTGGTGTGTGGGGGGGGGGGGGGAATACACCAATTAGCCAACATTTTTGATTTTTCAAAATAATTTAATCTTATTGAGTCGTCACTACAGTATATCAGAGCAGTTTAGTTTTTCCAGCTCAACCAGTAAACTACTGAGCTTGCAAAACTAACCTGCGTGCGGAAGTTTGGTGGAAAGGTTGGCTAACAGTTTTCAAGACAGTTTTTCAAAACAGTTTTCAAAGGAAACTTTAGTTCAGACAAGTGTTCATGCAAGACAGGTTACAGTGGTGCAGGTTGTGAACATGCAGACTGTGCAAATGAATAAGTAAATAACAAGAGAGACACTAGGAGTTTTTATCGTGGTTCGGAGTAAACAGCTCCTACGTCCACGCCAGATTCCGTCGAATCTGTAATCCCTTAACTTGAGATTTTTCGCTCCTTTTAACACTGGTGGAGGTCTAGTCCAAATTCAAGTCTTTCTCTTAGACTGAATCTAGCACGATTCTTGAGTCGTGTCTCTTCTTACTTACATACAAACTATCATACAATCTTACTAACACTAAAGGACTAGTGCTACTATCCAAACTAGAGAGCTGAGAATAGCTATCGTCGTAAGGAATACAACTCAATCAACTACACTAGTTTTTCAACTTTGATGGTAGGGAGAGTGTGTGTGATGTGTTCTAGTAAGACAGATTCCAGAAAGATTAGAAATCTACAATGATCAACACTTGGGAAAGCTATAGTAATTTTGAGTGTTGATTGAATGAATTTCAGCTTGAGATTTCTGCAGAGTTTTGGCTTGTATATCTTGTTTCCCGTACTTCTTTCTGGAATGAGTTGAGGTATTTATAGAGAAGCATTTGAAATAGAGCCGTTGGAAGTGTGTCAGGATTTGCAGTACCGTACACTGACACAATTCTTGTCGTTGAGTGAGAGCAGGTTTCACAACCACAGCTCAGGTTGGTTTTCACAGGTTGAGCTTCCTATACCTAGGACTGTCTTCGGTCTTCTGTAACCTTCGTGTGAAATCTTCTGGCATGGTAAGAGCAGGTTACATAGACAGTTTGCTTAATGGAACAGTATGACAGGTTGGGTGGTTTAGGTACCAGGTTGCACTTCCAACCTTGACCTTTACATGAGCAACCTGTCCGAGTAAAGCTTGACTGATCCAAACACAGAGACCAGCCTGTTCCAATTAAAACCTATGTCTAAGTGTGGTTTCTAATAGCATTATCAAAACTTAGTTTTAAAGGGTTCCCAACAATTTCCCCCTTTTTGATAATGCCACACTTTACATTTTAGTTTAGAAGAATTGAAAGGTTTGATGTCCAGCCAACTGCATAGCAGAAAATGTTAGAAAATTTAAAGCATAACATGCAAAGGCCTGGACAAAGAGAGATTGTCATCAGGAATCAAAAGATGATCATTTTTCATTTATAGTATCAACTGAATTGATATTCACAGATTACAGAGAGTTGATACATGAAGTAAATGAAAACGATCAGGTTACTTCCTCACAGTCTTGAACCTTTCTTCAGCTATCTTTTCCTTGCTTACAGTTCCCATGGCTGCATATATGCTGTCTCGAATTGACCTGTACTTGTCACAGTTTGTGGTCTTGCAGCCATACTAAGCTGCAACACTCCTAATGAATGTATTGATTCGGTTGATGTCTGGAGTGTCAGTGCCGCAGACAGTGGGAGGTTGGAAGGTCTCTATCTTAGGCGGATTGAGCGTGACCTTCTCCTTTGCAGCTTTCGCCCTGACTCTTTTGATGAATTCGCGGTCTGGGAAAGCTTGCAGCCAGTTGTGGAAAGTTGTCTTGGTGTCACCAGTGTATCGAGCATCGATTTGCAACCAGTAGTGATGCAAAATGAACTAGTTAAGGAACTCGTCCAACAGAAGTTGATCATCCACTGGTAGCCAATCAGTTGGTTCTCTTTTGTCAGCTTGTTCCTTGCAGCTTTCAAGACCTCTGAAGCTTGCGACGCGAGCTTTATCTTTTACCCTTTGTTTCTTCAGATTAGCCAGAAACAGCTTCTGCTTGCCTTCATCTGCGCATTCTTCAGCAGTGTATCCAGCTTCTGCCATGAGCCGGATGAGGTTGGATTCGGCCGAAGCTTTCTCTTGAGCAGACAGCTGCGTGGCAGTAGCAGGTTGGGCAGTTGATACAGGTTGAGCGGTTGCAGTTGGCATCACAGGTTGGGAAGAGCGACCTTGAGAAGGTTGAGCAGCATGTGCCTTCTTACTTCTTCCTGTAACATGTGTCTTCTTACCTTTTCCTTCCCCCTTTTCGGCATTATCATCGATGAGATTTTGAAGAAGGGTGTTCAGAGAGGATTGTTCTTGAGAGATCAAGGGTAGTTCTGTTTCTAGCTTTTCTTTGAACTGCAGCAGAGAGCTGATGTTCCCCTGTATCTCCTCTTCTTTCTTTAGAGAGCTGGAGGTTGTCTGAGTAAGCTTCGCAGTAAACTCGTGGACAAGAGTGGTGAGCTGCTCAAGTTCGTATTGCAGGTTCGAAATGGAAGTTTTGGAAGCAACCTGCAATTCAGACAGCTGGGTGGGAAGCAGCTCGTCCGTTGCATCTTTGAGTCGGGTGGAGATGAAGGTATCAAACTGGCTTGCCACAGTTTCCTTAATGACTTTTGGCATCTCCGCCTTGATATTTGCCAGCATGGCAGATGCAGCTGTGTCCATTGCTTCAATCTGATTGGCAATCTTCTGGTGCTCTTCGACCTCTGTTGCCTTCACCTTGGCAACCTCCTCAGAGATGAATTTCTTCAAGTCGTCTTGCACGGCAGATAGAGGAGTGCTAGCGGCTGCAACAGAATAGGTGATAGCATGGTCGTGATCGGACTCTGTATCCTCGCTGTTCTGAGTGGGAGAGGGAATTTGACTGAATTCTTCATCCTCAGGATACCTGAAATTATAAGAGTTGCGATCATGAGTGTAAAACGGTTTTAAATCAATGTTGAGAGCCTTGGCCTCTCTCTTCATCCTTGACAGGACGAACTGTTTGAAGTACTCGCGAGCTTCAGGAATGGAAGCATAGCCAAAGTACTTCCCAAGGTTGTGCTCTTCAATCTCGAGTTCTTCATGGAGTGGATCAGGAAAATGGACTTGAGATCGCTGTAAGACTTGTCCTTTCCATCGAGCAGGATTCGCAGCCTGCACGCCATCTGCCTGGTCTCTAGAGTGAGATCGATTCCGGAAAAAGACTTGGAAACTGTCTGCTCAGCAGTTATCTCGATGGAGTTGACCAGCATGGCCGCTGCAGTTTTCACCGGATCTTCTTCGACATCATCACCGTCGGATGAGAGAATAAGTTGGATGTCGAGTTCTGGTGAAGAGCTAGGATGATGAGAGGATTCTTCCTCGAAAACTGTCTCCAGAGCTGGAGCCTGGAAGATGTCACGGACAAGAGGAATAGGAATTGCAGTATGTACGATGGGAGCTGCAAGAGCAGTGGAATCTGTTTGGCGAGCGGGACGGTGCTGCACTTCAATCTCAGCAAACTCCGTATGCAACCTGCGCGAGATAGGAGTTGGAGATAAGATTCTCACAGACTTGGATGGTCTGTCAAGCAGTTTCCCGGGGGCGTGCTGCCTCTTCTTCTTGTTGTCTCTCTGAACTGGAGGTACCCAGGCTGGGTTGGACCTTCCCATCTCAAGTAGATAGGGTTTGACGAAGTCATCATACTTGGCGAAAACTGTGTTGTCGACGCTAATGATGAGTTCTAGCTGCTTCTGGTCCTTGGGGACCTTTTCTTTGATGAATGACGTCATTACATTCCAGTGTAGATTGGGGTGGAGACCTTGAATCAGGGAGTAGATCTTGGTTCCCAGTCGCAGGTTCCGGGCGACTCGGAATTCAGTCAGCTCATCACCTTCGAACGTGATCGAGAGCTGCTTGATCTCTTCATTTATCAGCTCGAGAAGAAATCTGGCCCAGTTCACGTCCAGGCCCTGTACGATTGCAGTCATGATTCTGAATTTTGCTGGAGTAACTGCATCGTGGTTACCAGAGTAACCAAGAAAGACTTTGTGAACAAAGTCGAAGAGGACTCTGTATGCAGGTCGCAGAAGAGGTCGCGAGAACCTCTTTCCATCGTATTTCTCTACAGGTGCATCAGAGTTTTCTGATACACAGTTTCCAGATCTGTGTCAGAAACCTCCAATATGAGACCTGAGGTCTTGTGATACAGAATTTCCACCGTTCCCGAATCTGCGATGCCGTAGGTTCGAGAGATGAGCGGCATAATGGGAATGGGCTCAGTCGGGCTGGTTGGGCATCGGAAGATGGAAGGCGGCAGAGTCAACATCCTCCGTGCAAAAATATGTGAGAATGAACATGGCTACTTGTTGCGGGAGCCAGAATTTGGGCTCGCGAGTGATAATTTTGAAAAACCCTTCCGCAGCTTTGATGGAGGCGTACATCTCGTCAAGACCGGCGAAGCCGTAGGTAGAGAAATTTGCAGAGGGCTCCGTGAGAATGTACTCTTGAATAAATTGAATCCTTTCTTCGGCAGTTGTTGGAAGATTTTGCTGCGTGCTTGTACCGGTTGATTGAAGGACATTGTGAGAGGAAGATTCGGCTGCCATTGCTAGAGAGTGTTTGATAACTAAAAACACAAGAGTTTTGAGAGTTATGAGTTGCAGAAAAATGGCGGAATTTAGTCGGAAATTTGAAATGAAGAAGACGATGCACAGTTATCCCATATATATAAGCGAGAATGAGCGGTTGAGATGAAGGCATCTCAACCGTTCAGCGGATGGGATTAAAACCCTAGAAATCCGCGATGTAGTGGGCGCGTGGGGTGGTTGTGAAGCCCACTCGCACAGCCCTTACACTCAACCGTCGCCTCGCATTAAATGCGGATTTGACACTGTGCATGCACTTTTTGACATAC
Organism: Mentha longifolia; assembly: GCA_001642375.2. Lineage (NCBI taxonomy): Eukaryota > Viridiplantae > Streptophyta > Magnoliopsida > Lamiales > Lamiaceae > Mentha > Mentha longifolia. The sequence goes on from CM038111.1 coordinate 14,654,569, forward strand.
ATGGAAAGTGAAGTGCGAATTAAGTGATGTGTCAGAATATCCTTAACAATGATTTCAATAAATAACAAAACACATGCTTCAATAAATGAAAATGATTGATAAGGCATTAAAATTGATCAAGTGAAGCGAGAGATATGTTATTGAAAATTTGAACATTTGAAATATTAAGGCATATTATTGACATATTTAGAACATAATTCAAAAAACATGGAGACTGATACAGGTCGTCCATGACACTTCCCTATGCAAACTGTGACTTATCCACAGTTTCTGATCTTGCAGTTTCCACCTAGCTGGACTGTCCTTTGTCCATTACGAACTGTCCATGTGCATCCTTTTCACCAATGTGAGCTTTGATGAACTCCCACAGCTTGGCATTCTCAGCTTGTAAAGCTGCAACCTTTTCATCAACATACAACTTGGTTTCCAGTTCCAACATGTTAACCTTCCTAGACATTTTGAGGAATTCGGCGTTAAAGAAGGATAACATCTTGTCAACTGCAGTTGAGCTGTTGAGTGGAGGAGCTGCGAAGTCTGGAGCTGCGGAGTCTGGAGCTTGGTCCTGAGCTTTGGACGGGAACCTGGAGTGGACTTGATGCCAGCAGGTTCCTTATCAACCTGTGGAGAGACAGGCTTGTGTTGGACTAGCAGGTTTGGGGTCTGCTTCCACGAAGGTTGCTGCTGCAGATCGAGTGGTACGCTTTTGTAAAGGCGCAGACTGCGGATCCGTCATCTTCCTTTTCCCTTTTCTGACTATCTCAGCGCAGTCACTATCTTCTTCTTCATTCTCACTGCCATCTTCACTTGTATCTTCATCTTCCTTGGAATCGCGCATCTCTGTGAGCAATTGCTTGGCTGCACCTCTTGCTTTGTTGATCTTGTGTGGCAGAATGCCAAGTATCATGATCAACTGGTTGCAGGTGTGAGGAACCAGTTTTTCATCAGGAAATCTAGTGCAGACAGGCCACATACGATTTGTAAGTGTTCTCTGCAGTATGATGGAGAGCTTGGTGCCATGACGAAGCTGAATGTTGGCCTTGATTCTGGCAGGTCGCTCAGCGGCCTCCTTGATGAACAGGTTGACTAGCACCCTGGTCCAGTTAATATCTAACTGCTTCACCACAGCAGTCAGCAGTTTGAACTTCAACAGAGTGACAGCTTCATTCGAGCCTAGATACGAAAAGAACACGTTGTGTACGAACTCGAAAAGGTATCTGTACTCAGACTTCAAGTCGTGGCGGTTGAAGGTTTTCTTATCGTAAACCTTCTTGGGCTCGAACAGAGCTTGCTGATACACGTCGTTGACAGCATCCATGGGCACATCATCAATTGTTGTGCTAGCCCCTGCATCCGTCAATCTGTAGGTCTGAAGGACGAGTGGAAGAAGATGAAGCCGTTCTTCTTCATTGTTGACCAGAAAGGTCGTCGTTGCGGGATCTCCGGCCGTTGATTCCAAAGAACACAGCAAATAAGCAACATTCATTGGTAGCGTCACTCGTGGATGTTGAGTGATGATATTGAAGAAATCATCACATTGGGTGATAGCTTCAATCATCGGATCCAGGCCTCTGTATCCATATTTGTCTAGCACAGCAACTTTCTCAAAGAAGATGAGAGGGGTTGCTTTCTTCACTTGAGCACTTAGTGAATCTGTAGACATTTTTGCAGAGAGTAAGGAATGATTGTGAATTTGTGATTTTTGAAGAGAAGCGAAAGAAATTTTGAAATTTGATTTCAGAGGATTTCAAGAAACGCGTAAAGAGTTCAAGAATTTCTCTCTATTTATAGAATTTTCTCCATCGGTTAAGATTTTATTAATAAATCTCAACGGCTAGGGAGGCGCGTGAAAAGGTGATTCAGAGAAGGTATGTTTCACGCGCTTCTTCTCTCTTCTTTTTCCTTCTTAGATTGACACAAGTTCCTTGATTTTCGTGAAAGACTTTTTCAAATACTTAACAGTAAAAGGATTTGAAGAAGATTTTTTTTTGAAAGGATAAGTAAGGAAAGGAAATAATAAATTCTGCTAAGAATTAAATGGAGATTGATATGATATCTCCAGTTTCCCCTTAAAGGTTGGCCAGTAATTTTGACTTTCAACGCAGTTTGTGGCCTCAAGCTGCGTGTCACCGAACTGCTTCTTTTGAGCTGCAGTTTCCAAGTCAGTCTTCTCTTGGCTGACCTGCTCTAGCGAACTGCTTTTGTTAGCATGCAGTTTCCAAGTCAGTCTGCTCTTGGCTGACCTGTACTAGCGAACTGCTTTTACTTTCTGACTTATGCTGTGTATCCATTCTGAGCATTCCAAGCTTTCCACACAGCATGTTGAATCTCTCTTCCATGAGAGGTTTCGTTAGAATATCAGCTCTTTGGATGTCAGTATGGATTTTCTCAACTGTTATATCTTGTTTTTCCACATGATCTCTAATGAAGTGATGTCTTATATCAATATGTTTGCATCTGGTGTGGTAGACAGGATTCACAGTGAGTATTATAGCGCTTGTGCTGTACAAAAGATAGGAACTTTGCGAACTGTGATTCCATAATCTTTGAGTTGTTATTTCAACCAAAGAATCTGTGCACAACAGCTTCCTGTCGCCATGTACTCAGCTTCTGTTGTAGAAGTAGCAACTGAAGTTTGCTTCTTTGAAAACCAAGAGATCAATTTGCTTCCAAGAAACTGACAGGTTCCTGATGTGGATTTTCTATCCAGTTTGCATCCTCCATAATATGCATCTGCATAGCCAGTTAGTTCAAAATTATCATCACAAGGGTACCATAAACCGAAGTTTGCAGTTCCCTTGACATATCTAAGAATTTTCTTGGCTGCTTCTAGATGAGATTCTTTTGGATTAGCTTGATATCGAGCGCATATTCCAACTGCAAAAGAAATATCAGGTCGACTTGCAGTAAGATAGAGTAAAGAACCAATAATTCCCCTATACAAAGTCATGCTGGCAGGTTTCCCTTCAGAATTTGGATCCATCTTTCCATTTGCAATCATTGGAATCTTCAGTGGTCTGCTATCTTGGACACCGAATTTGGTTGCAAGCTCGTTAGCATATTTGGATTGACAAATGAAGATACCATCCGCAGATTGCTTGACCTGCAGGCCGAGGAAGAAGTTCATCTCCCCCATCATGGACATTTTGTACTCATACTTCATGAGTTCTCCAAACCTGTCACATAGAAACTTTGACCTAGATCCGAAGATAATGTCATCAACATAAATTTGCACAAGAAGAATATCATCCTTGTACTTAAAAGTAAATAAAGTTCTGTCGACCGATCCTCTTTTAAAACCGGAATGCAGTAGGAATGTAGACAAGGTTTCATACCAAGCTCTGGGAGCTTGTTTCAAACCATATACTGCTTTGTGCAATTTGTAAACTTTCTCTGGACCTGCTTCCTCGAAACCTGGAGGTTGTTCAACGTACACTTCTTCTCCAAGAATTCCATTGAGGAAAGCACTCTTTACGTCCATTTGGTAGACTTTGAACCTCTGATGAGCTGCATATGCTAGAAACAACCTAATTGCTTCTAATCTTGCCACTGGTGCGTAGGTCTCATCATAGTCTATCCCTTCTTGTTGACAGTAACCTTTGGCAACTAATCTTGCCTTGTTTTTGATTACTTCAGCATTTTCATCTTTCTAGTTCCTAAACACCCATTTTACATCAATCACTCCTTGATGTGTAGGACGATCAACTAGTGACCATACTTCGTTTCTTTTAAACTCGTTGAGTTCCTCTTGCATGGCTGTAACCCAGTCGTGGTCAGTGAGAGCTTCCTCAACGGTTTTGGGTTCAGAGTAGGAGAGGTAACAACTTAATAAACAGCTTTCACCTATCTGTCTTCTTGTCTTCACACTCGCATTTAGGTTCCCGACAATGAGATCTTCAGGATGAGCATCGACCCATCTCTTTCGACGAGAGATTTCTTCTTCTGTAAGAATTGGTTCAGGGTCTGGAAACTCAGGTGGAGGTTGAGGAGTGAAGTGGTTAAGCTATTGAAGTTGTTCAGCAAGCTGATCCACTGACAGTTCTGCATTGACTGCAGGTTCTTTTGGAGTTTCTGGATCAGTTGAAGAGGAGCTGGTTGGAGGAGCTTCGGTTCCCCTTGGTTTGTTCCCCATTGCTGAATGGGTGGATTGTGTGGATTGGAGTTTTGTACAGGCTAATTTTCTTCTTCTTCCAAGTTGGTTGGACTCCATATTAGTATTTCATCTCGAAACTGCGTGTTGGAGCTTGTTTGTTCTTGACTTGCACCTGTACTTTCTTCAGGTTGGGTCTCCCTGTACTCACACATAGATTCATCAAAAACAACATGTGGTGTTACTTCCATAATCTGAGTTTTCTTGTTAAAAACTTTGAAGGCTTTGCTGATCTCTGAATATCCTACAAATATTCCTGGATCTGCTTTGCTATCAAATGTTTTTAACTGTGATTTCCCATTATTATGAATGTAACACACGCAACCAAAAAATTTAAGATATTTGAATCAAGGTTTCTTATCTTTCCACAGCTCGTATGGAGTTTTTCCATGTCGTTTATGAATGACTGATCTGTTCTGAGTGTAGCAAGCTGTGTTGATAGCTTCCGCCCAGAACTTTTTAGGAAGATTGGTTTCATTCAGCATTGTGCAAGCTGCTTCCTTTAGAGACCTGTTGCGTCATTCAACAACACCATTCTGTTGAGGTGTGCGAGCTGCTGAGGTTTGATGTGTGATTCCATTTCTGGTACAGTAAGACTCGATCATATGATTAAGAAATTCTGTTCCACGATCGGATCTGATTGAGATCACACTTTTGTTCTTCATGTTTGACAGTTTGGTGAGCAGCGCAGGTAGCTCCACTAGTGTCTCCTTCTTTTTATGTAAGAAAATAACTCAAGTATATCGTGAGTAATCATCAACAATAACGAGAGTATACTTTTTACCATTAATACTTCTAGGAGTCACTGGACCGAATAGATCCAAGTGGAGTAATTCCAAGATTCTACTTGTGTTGTGAGCTGCAATGCTTGGGAATGACGATTTGGTCTGCTTTCCAGCTTGACAGGCTTCACAAACATGATATTTGTAGTAGACTTGATCTGGAAGGTCATCTGCGAGCTTCTTGCGAGCAAGCTTGTTGATGGCTTTGAAGTTTAAGTGACACAGTCTCTTATGCCATAGCCAGCTAACTTCAGGTGCAGATTTGGTGACCATACATGTTTCTTTCTCATCTGACCATTGTACTATGTACAAGTTATCCTGCAAAATACCGGTAAGAAGAATTTCTTCTCCTTCCTTGTTCTTTATAGCACATGTGTTAGCAGAAAATTCTACTCTTTTTCCAGTAGAGCAGAACTGGCTTACAGAAAAGAGATTGTGATTTAAACCTTCAACATATGTGACATTAGATATTGTTGTTTTACCAACAATTAAATTACCGTAACCTCTTGTTTTCCCTTTAGAGTCTCCTCCAAAAGCAACTAGAGGTCCATCACATTCAGTGAAGTTTGTAAGCAAGCTTTTGTCGCAGGTCATATGCTTTGTGCAACCACTGTCAATGATCCAGATCGCGCCGCGAGCTGCTCGCTTCCTCCTTTGAGTTTTCCCATCCTGCAATTAGACAGATTTAGCAACCCATATGAACTTGGGTGCTTTGTTAGCAGGTTAAGTTTTAGTAGCTTGGTTTCCAAGCTTCTTCTTTTAGAAACTCCTTCTGTTGACTCGTGGCTTGATCCATTTCTCGTTTATTGAGTGGAAGGTTTCATATGCAGACTTCTGTTGATAATGAGCAGGTTGATAATGATTATTTTGATAACATTGCTCCATATATCCACATCTGCAGTAATCAGTTCCAAATCCATTTCCATTTGGAAATTGATAGAGCCTACTTGACAGCTCAGGATATTGGTACCAATGATGATCGTACCAGTAACCTTCATTGTCAAGTGTTTGTCGATTTGTTCGTTGCTCATAGTGATTGTTTCGTTGTGGTTGAGCAGTTTGAATAGTTCTTGGATGAGAGACTGCTTTACTTTTGGTAGCAGTTTGCACTTTTCTTGGAGCAGGTTGGCTTCCCTTTTGATAAGCAGGTTGACCATACAGGTTCCTAGGAAGCTCAACCTTTTTCTTTTCAACTGATGGCTTTAGCTGCCGCTTCTTGATAGCAGGCTTTCCATGCTCTTTCACCAAGATTGCTTGAGGTTGTCGAGCTGGATTCTTCAGTTTGAGTTGCTTGTCTGGTAGAGTGTGATGAGCTTTGCTTTCAACAACTCCTTTTTCTTTCTCGAACACGACCTTCTCTTTCTCTTTGGTTCCGCTGGTTTGACCATGGAATCCAATTCCAAGCTTTATGTGAGCAGGTCTTTGGGCAGCTTGCAAGGCTTCAAGCTTTTCACCATTTTTGTTCATTTTCATCAGGACTTGTTGACGCTTGAGCTCTTTCTGCAACAACTTCTCATGCTCTTTTGAGAGATCCATCAGTTTGTCATTCAGGTTGTTGACTTCACTATCCCTTTCTGTGAGCATTTCTTTAAGGTGTTCTTCCCTTAAAGCTGATTGACCCATGTGGACTTTTAGGGTCTCTATCTCCTTTTCTTTTGCTTCATCATATGGAGTGAAGCTTTCATCTAAGGCAGTTTTGAGTTTCAAGTTTTCGTCTTCCAGCTTGGATCCTTCTATGACCACTTGCTTAAATATTTTCGAGAGCTTCTTGTAGTTATCAAGCTGTTGTTGAAACTCTTCATACGTTGGCATTTCAGGTATTTCAATACCTGCATGATTGGAGTTAGCTGAATTTGAAAATGAGGTTTGAGTATCAACCTTGTTTTGAACAAGGTCGAGATCTTTTCCCATGAAGCATTCCTCATATTCAAGTTCCTCGTCAGCTAAGCGACATTGTTCCTCATCCAATTCATCATCATCATCTTCGTCGGAGGAGGTTGAGTCTGATAATGTGGCAATTGCTTTGGCCTCTTCCTCAGCTGCGATCATGGCGTTGCGCTGCTCCTTAAGCTTTTGATCTCTTTTTGCGCGGAGCTCTTCGCGTTCAGCCTTTGATAAGTCTGGGCAGTCTGACTTATAGTGATCTGGTCTGCCACATTCAAAACAGCCACCCGTGGGAGTGTTAGAAGAATTGAATTTAGAGGGTTTTGATATACCTTCACCTTTCTTGTTGGAAGAAGAGGTGGTTTGATTTCTCTTGAAATTCTTGTGATATTTACGGAATTTGTTGAAACGTTTTTCAAGCTTTTCATTTCTCCTAGCCATGAGTGCATAATCTTTCAACAGTTTCTCCATTTTGGAGCATAAATCCTTTGGTATTGCTTTTTCTTCTATAATTGATGCAGCTTTGAATGCAGCATCATTTTCTTTCTTTTCGGGTTCAGTCTTCTTGCTTGAAGATGCTTGTTCTGACCCATGAAGTCTGATCATTTCAAACTCGTTTCCAATGAGTAGATCAAATAGTTGCTCGGTTGACAGGTTGCTGATATCCGACCTGCCACGGTGCAAGGCACTGTACACATGCCAGCTTGCTGGAAGAGATTGGATAACTTTGAGGTTGAGTTCGCGCTGTGTATATTTATCTTTCTTGAGAGCTGCGATCTCCAAAGTGATCATTGTAAATCTGTTCTTGAGCTGATCAATGGTCTCCATTGGCTGCATTTTGAATTCTTCAAATTTACTGCATGCCACTGACAGCTTGTTTTCCAGCATTTCTGTTGATCCAAGGCTTATGGCTTTTAAGGTGTCCCACATTTCCTTTGCAGTTCCAAGATTTCTTATCTTGGCCAGGTGGACCCCCTTAACTGTGCTAGAGATCAATCCTTTTGCGAAGCTGTCAAGTCCAGCTTCCTTTCTTTCTTCAGTTGTGTATTTTCTGGGATCTTTGATCTTTGGCACATACGTTGCTTCAGAAACCTTTTCTCCAGTAACATCAGTATCGTAGGGTTCGTAGATTGGTGTTGGGCCATTCTCGATGACATCCCACATCAACACATGATGAGCTTGGAGGTACATCTTTATTCGAAAACTCCAGTCTTCATATCCCTGCACAGAGAAATCTTCGCAGACGCGGAGAAGTGAAGCTTCCATAATGACAGTTTAAGTATGTATGCACAAACACAATTCTAGAGATCTAGTTCAATTTGACACAAAAGCACAAAAAGCTTCTAGTATGCAGAAGCAGTGGTCAAAAGAACCACCGCTCTGATACCACTTGTAGGTCCCGATAAATAGATATTGGTGTATGGGGGGGGGAAATACACCAATTAGCCAATATTTTTGATTTTTCAAAACAATTTAATCTTACTGAGTCGTCACTACAGTATATCAGAGCAGTTTAGTTTTTCCAGCTCAATCAGTAAACTGCTGAGCTTGCAAAACTAACCTGCGTGCGGAAATTTGGTGGAAATGTTGGCTAACAGTTTTCAAGACAGTTTTTCAAAACAGTTTTCAAAGAAAACTTTAGTTCAGACAAGTGTTCTTGCAAGACAGGTTACAGTGGTGCAGGTTGTGAACATGCAGACTGTGCAAATGAATAAGTAAATAACAAGAGAGACACTAGGAGTTTTTATCATGGTTCGGAGTAAACAGCTCCTACGTCCACGCCAGATTCTATCGAATTTGTAATCCCTTAACTTGAGATTTTTCGCTCCTTTTAACACTGGTGGAGGTCCAGTCCAAATTCAAGTCTTTCTCTTAGACTGAATCTAGCACGATTCTTGAGTCGTGTCTCTTCTTACTTACATACAAACTATCATACAATCTTACTAACACTAAAGGACTAGTGCTACTATCCAAACTAGAGAGCTGAGAATAGCTATCGTCGTAAGGAATACAACTCAATCAACTACACTAGTTTTTCAACTTTGATGGTAGGGAGAGTGTGTGTGATGTGTTCTAGTAAGACAGATTCCAGAAAGATTAGAAATCTACAATGATCAACACTTGGGAAAGCTCTAGTAATTTCGAGTGTTGATTGAATGAATTTCAGCTTGAGATTTCTGCAGAGTTTTGGCTTGTATATTGAGTTTCCCGTACTTCTTTCTGGAATGAGTTGAGGTATTTATAGAGAAGCATTTGAAATAGAGCCGTTGGAAGTGTGTCAGGATTTGCAGTACCGTACACTGACACAATTCTTGTCGTTGAGTGAGAGCAGGTTTTACAACCACAGCTCAGGTGGTCTTCACAGGTTGAGCTTCCTATACCTAGGACTGTCTTCGGTCTTCTGTAACCTTCGTGTGAAATCTTCTGGCATGGTAAGAGCAGGTTACATAGACAGTTTGCTTAATGGAACAGTATGACAGGTTGGGTGGTTTAGGTACCAAGTTGCACTTCCAACCTTGACCTTTACATGAGCAACCTGTCCGAGTAAAGCTTGACTGATCCAAACACAGAGACCAGCCTGTTCCAATTAAAACCTATGTCTAAGTGTGGTTTCTAATAGCATTATCAAAACTTAGTTTTAAAGGGTTCCCAACATTCAATTTTAATTATCAATTTTTTATATTTCTTATCTCAACTTATCTATGTTTGTACTAAACACACAATATATTTCTTATCTCAACTTATCATACTTTTTTTATCTCAACTTATCACATATTTTCTTATCTGCTCTTTTCTCGATATTGCTACCAAACGGGCCCTTAGTTCCAGAATTAGGAAATGAGATCAGGATCCAACCAAGATCTATAATTTCCAATTTTTTAAATATTCAGATATGCAAAAATAATATGGACCTACAAATTTGGACCGGATAGAGGATCTAATAACCATTTTTGTCTCTACTTAATTCTCCTCTTCACACCACCAAGCTTTTATAAAATAGTGGTTTCAAGAACCATAACTTCTACTTCAAGAAACAATGTACATTCTTTACTCAAATCCCTCGACCATGAGAATTCATCACGCCCTCTCTTTCTATCTATTCTCTGTCTGTGTGTGTGTGTGTTGGCGAAGAGCGGAACTTAATTATGTATAAACCGAAATGGTTGTTAGATCCTTCACCATTGGAGGTTTGAGTAGGAGTGAGATTGTGGATGAGAGACATCAATTGGGGAGAAAAGGATCATGCGAGTTTAAATAGGAGAAACAGTCTTTCTATAGTATGTACTGATAATCTCACTCTCTATCTCTCGGTTTCAAGGACTGCACATGGGGTTGCACATCCATCCCCCCACTGAATAATGCCGGCAACAAGTTTTTTTTGACATATTTTTTACGGCGATTATCTCATTATGCTCAAATGTTATTTATGTCTTCATACATTCATAATGTTGGCAATAAGTGCTTTCAGTTGTTAAGTCGAATTTATTTGTCTTTAATTATTTATGTAGGCAATTTAAGTGAGTTCACGCTTTTAATGTCGGCAACTCTCATTATCAGAGTTAAACATGTTGACTCTTTTTTTTTTTTTTTTTCTTTCCGGAGTGATATAATCTCTTATTTAATGATTACATACTTATTTAGGGGGTGATGCATGTGCAACTCCATGCACAATCCAAAAACCCCTCTCGTCTTCCTCTCTCTCTCTCTCTCTGCGCGTGTTCTCCCTCAGGTCAAGATGTTATAATCTCTTTAGAATTTTTTATCCACTAAATAAGCTTGGTTTAGAGTTTATTATGCGTATTTGTGATTACATTTTTGAGTATGCATACCACACACTATCCAATATTGAACAACACTCCAAGTGGATTGAGATATTAGTATTTCGGCTAAATTGGCAAAATTTAAATGGAAAAAAAAACAAGGGATACACTTGGGTCAGCCGGAGGACACCGTGCGGCCGAGCTAAAACAATGACACTTTTATTTATATAGATTGACACTTTTCTGTATAAAGATTGACACTTTTAAAAATTGTCATTTTATTCGTAAAATAATTATGTTAAATATTGACACTTTTATTCATATATATTGACACTTTTCTGTATAAAGATTGACACTTTGAACCCGACCGTACGGTACCTCCGGCTGACACAAGTTTTTGTCAAAAAACAAAAACATGAAAAAAGATCACAAAGGATTTAGACTTTTTAGCTTCAAATTTGTACTTTATACATAGCACCAAGTATGTGGTGTTAAGTGAATCCCTAACCATACTGCGAAAACAAACACAAAAAGCTCCATAATCGAAGGAGAATTTGACAGGGCAGAGAATCAAGAATGTTAACAAGAAAAGGAGAAAAGTAGTTATCTATAGCTACAAAAAGAACAGTAAAAAACACAAGAAAACATGATCAAAGACTTTAGCACGTGAAAGAATCGGAGCCCATTTGAATTAGAATAGGGAGTAATTAGTATACAATCAATCAATCAATCAAGTTAGCTAGCTCGGTGTTAATATACATCGAGGGTCATTATCTACACAAGATACAAGTAGAACACATTTGACGTTTGGTGATTGGCTAATCACCGTATTCGTGTGGAAGGTCTGCACAAGCATCGTTCGGAGGATCACTGAAAGTATACACCTGATTCAAATAATGGACCAAGGAGAGTGAATTTTCATTATTTCAAAGTATAGCTCTTAAATTTTTATATCATATTATGAGCTCTCTCTCCCTCTCTCTCTCTCTCTCTCTAGATGATGATGATGATGATGAGGATGAGTATATGATTTTCTTCTCTCCTAAAGATATGGTATGTAATTTTTTTCAGTGCATGCAATTTATTGTTTTTGAAAAGCAAAAAGAAGAAAGTATAAAGCATACATTACTCTTGTTTTTCATGTCGCTCGCTCCCTGAGGGCTCAGAGCTAGAATCCAAGCCTAAACACTTGAGAACTGCTTGTTTTGCTAGGCCAAAGAAGTCGCAAGGGTGGTTTGGATTTCTGGAAAACGATGAATTCTTTGGAGAAGACTCGTCCCCATTTTGGACTTCTTCTCTAATAAAGTCTGCATTGGTTGCTCTGTCCTCCCTTCTCCGGACCTCTGCCTGCCATGGACAAAAGTCGCAAAACATATATCAAAACCAGAAAACAAGATCATAAGGTCCATTCCGACTAATTTTCTGCCTATCAATATAGCAAGATACTGTACCCAGATATGAAAACTAATACCCTATTAGTTCATTCCACAACTGACTCAGCCTGTATTATATAGACTCAAAATGGCACCAGTAATACTTTTTCTTAGTGATCTTTCTATATTATCCATGATTTTAGGCTTGAATTTGGGTAAACCTCAAAAGGATTGGCTTTATATTCAATTGATAAAAAAATTCTAGATAAAGACAGCTCAAGAGCTTGTGCCGTACTCTTATCTTCAGCCCATTCAAATGAAGAAACGAGAAGATTGAAATAACTTCTCCTATTATGAGGATTTCAAATCACAATATCTGTATGCTCCAGAATTCAAGTGGACTCTAACATAGGTTTAAACTCGAGAGAGAGCAATGTCATTAACAACTATGGATAATAAATTCCAAAGAGACTAGCCAAGAAGAAAGACAAGCACAGGACAACAACCTCTAAACTACGGTCAGTCGCAAATTTGCTTTACGAAAAATGATCTAGAGCCAAGATTGCCACTTAAAGTATATCTCTGTATAGTTGCAAACATCTTATTCTCATAAATAAGGATCTACAAGACTTCAAATTGAGAAGCTATATCAGCATCGGAAACTACAGAACAAGAAATACCGGCATGAAAACACGAGAAATGTACTAGAAACTTATTTCTTTTAGTATGATCGATTCCTAAAACGAATACAAGAATCGGACAAATATAGATCCCAAGTCGACATAATGTGACATAATTTAGTCATCAAAAGCCAAAAGTAAATCACTCAATCAAAAGCAAATTGTGAAAATGTCATCAATTTAGCCTAAAGGCCAATCAAGAACAGTAAAGATTCACCATGTTTAAGGTTCATTTGCTTTTGGAATTTCAATAAAATGAACCTCCTAATTCATGCAGAATCCACAATTTCATCAGACATTCATTGCAGTCCAAGAATCACACAAACTAAATCAAAATCAGAGATTGAAAACAACTCAAAGATAAAAACATTTCGGGGGTGATTCTCAGTCTCAATTCGCTGTTCATCAATAGGAAAGAAGATGTGTAACAAGAGGAAGAATTCGATTAACCACCTTAGCTCTCCTACGGGATGAACTGGGGTTGTTGAGATGAGGCGGCGGGGCGGCGGCGCCAGTCGAGGGCAAAGCGGCGGAGGAACTGGAAGGCTCTAGAGTGAAGAGGCTGAACCCAAAAAAGAGGAGAACGATGAGAAGGATCATCACGAGAAGTTGGATCCAAATCAGCCATGGAACTTTGAAGCTTTCTACGATAAATTCATCCCCGATTCCCGACATTTCTGGCTTGTAAATCAATATCCCAGTCAACTCAAAAGAAGGGGGGAAAAAAGAAAAAGGGAGAGAGAGAAAGAGAAGAGAGAGAAGCGGCGAAGAAGAAAGTTGAAAAGAGAGAATAGTGGAGGAGATTAGCAGATCTTTGCCGTTTTCATGACTTCAATTCTTCAAAATAATTCAAGAATTAGTTGAAACCAGTTTTCTAAAAGTCGCTAGTCGGGCGGTGAGGTGGGGACTAGCACCTAGGCGGCTAGGCGGGAGTCTAGTCGGGGACTAGTCGGATTAGAATTATAATGCTTATTTTTAGTATTTTTACTCTTATATTCTAAAGTACAAACTATATAAACATATATTACTCAAATTTCATTTTTTAATTTATGATAAAATATACTCCCTCCATTTCGTTTAAATTGGCTCGTAGTATCCCGTAAAAGAAAGAATTCTTCAAAAATCCATTTTAAAACCCATCGTTTTGAAGCGTGGAAAAGCGTGCCAAAAAAGGCAAAAAAGAAATGAGCCAATTTAAACGAAATGGAGGGAGTATAATATGTTAATTAATAGCTAAAATTCCATAAACTTAGTAGTCTTCCAAATAAATTTCATAGTATATAATACTTTTTCAAAAAATTTAAACATAAAATCCATAAATTTGAACATAAATAAATTAAATATATGAATTTAAAATAAAAACTCTAAATCCCTAATCAAATCCGCTCAACCCGCCTAGAGCCCGACCAGCCCGCCTAGAGCCCAATTACCCCGCCTAGCCGCCCAGCCCGCCTGGAGCCGCCTAGGCGGCCGACTAGCCCGCCTAGGCGGCCGACTAGGCGCCGATTAGTGCCCGAGCGCCTAGAGACCACCGACTAGTCAAAAGTCGGGTCGGTCATGGTCCGACTAGCGCCTAGGCGGCCGACTAGGCTGACTTTTAGAACATTGGTTGAAACAAATCTGAGCATATAATTTAGTAGTCATATTCAAAGTATTTATGAAAATATCAATATGCTTTTATTCCCGTAAAATAAATATTTTACAATTTTTGACAGCTATAATACAATTTACCTTTTATTTTTTTAGCTCCAACTGAAAGGAGTAATTTACCACCTTTTAGTTATGCAAATGCTGAGGGGAGATTTTGTCAGGAAAATATTTCATGCATATACATTAGCTAATAGAGCCGTATTCATTACACAAATATTAGTCGATAAATGATATGTTAGTCACCCATTCGTAGACACCTTCGTGAGCACCTCGTCATTTTATCACGTTTGCATTACTTTTTTTTAATTTTAATTTTAATTTTAATTTTACATTCTAGTATCTTAAAATTTAATTTAGAAACCATAAAATCTAAAAAATCAATGCTCGATTTGTTATTTTTTATTTTTAACTTCAAACAATGAGTAATAAAATAAATCGAGCTTTGATTTTTATTGATTTTTTAGATTTCATGGTTTTTAAATTAATTTCTAAGATACTAGAATGTAAAATTAAAATTAAAATTAAAAAAAATAATACAAACGTGATAAAATGACGAGGTGTCCACCAATGGGTGACTAGCATATCATTTCTCAATATTAGTCTATAATAGTAGATGAGAAATATTTATGATCAGTAAGATTAGCCATGGATCGTGAGAGATATCCGATCACTAAAACTAGTAAAGCTAAATTATGTGTTAATGAGTGAAATGTCCATTTAAATTAGTAATATTTGAATTCTATCGACCAATTTTATGATTTATAAACATAAATTTTGTCTACTTTTTGTATATTTTAACCTAAATACTATTGTTCAAAATTCAAATTTTGAATTTTGAATAAAAAAACACCGCATCTACCATTTTTTTCATTTTCTCAAACCCTAATTCTCTATCCTCCAAACTTCTCTCTTGCCTCTTTCCTCCAAAAAAAATGACCAGCTGCCGCGCCTCGCTTTGTCTCCTTCTATTTTAAAGTGTTTCCGCAAAAAATCGCGAAGGGAGAAAAATATAAGTAAGTTGTTTAGGTAAATTAAAAGTCAATTTGAGATATTTGGGGTGATTTTTATAGTTTTTAACTAGTTTTCTGCAATATATGATTTTGGTTTAAATCTATGGTTTGTTCTTCTTAACTCTTATATATGGATTTCTTCTCGATTTATGCTAGTTTTCTGCGTATTTTTGGAGATTTGTGGTGATTTTTATAATTTTTTACTAGTTTTTTTTTCTGTGATATGCTAGATTTTGCTCTGGATCTATCGTTTGTTCTTCTCGACTTTTAAATTTATGGATTTTTTTTCTCGATTTATGCTAGATTTCTAGATATCATTCCTTAATTTTTGCGCCGAAAAGCAAATGAGACAATTGAGTTAGGAGTCGAGACGGAGACTGAGGGAGTATTAAATTATGTTCTAATTAGTGTAAATATACCGGATGGTATCCTCTGTCCCAAATTTTGTATATCAACAGTGTCTCAAAATTTAATTTTTATTAGTTTTATATTGTTTTTGTAAAAATAAAAATAATATAATATTGTAAATCATAATAGACGTTTATAAATAAAATTTAAAAATTTAAAAATTATATACCCTAACTTTGAATGTATCAGCCCTGTTATACTAATAAAAATGAAATTAAATGCTAAAAAATAATTATAAACCCTAATTGGATGGGTGACCCTTAAAAAATGATCATAAAATTAAACTAAATCATTATAAATTAAAATTGTTGAAAAAAATAAATAAAACTAACAAAAGTTACGATTTAGAACACGGTTGAAATACTGAATTTGGAACTAAAGATCCCAAGTTGAAGTATAGTGTATTTCATTTTATTCGTATCAATATAAATATGCTAATTTACAAAATAAAAACTAACATTAAAAGACCCCTTAGGCTAAAAATCCACCACCAATACTCTCCGTCATCTCCAACCTCATCATGCACACATTCCTCTTAATTTTCTTACATTTAAGAAACAAAGTAAACCCGATTTCTCTCTTCACAACCAACACACACAATAATCGGCCGATCTTCTCCTCCCATTGCTAATCCGGTGATGGGAGATCCTCTATCAGCCTCCGCCGCCGCACCTCGGCCCAACATCCCCCCTCCGCCTCCGCCGCCTCCGGTCACCCTGGTCCAGCCCTCCTCCTCCAAGAAAAGGCACAAGCCCAGGGTGATCCGCGCCGTGCGCAACGTCTTCCGATCCCTCCCCATCATAACGCCCGTCGTCAAGCTCCCCACCCTCCCCGGGCCCCGCCTCTCCGACGGGGGCGGAAGCCGCGTGACAGGCACGCTCTTCGGGTACCGGAAAGGGCGCGTGAGCCTGGCGGTGCAGGCGAACCCGAAGACGGTTCCGATGGTGGTGGTGGAGCTGGCGATGCAGACGCAGAATCTGCAGAAGGAATTGAGCCAAGGAATGCTGCGGATCGCCCTCGAATGCGATAAGAGAGAGAAAGAAAAGAAGATGAATCTTCTCGACGAACCGCGCTGGACCATGTACGCCAACGGCCAGAACCTCGGGTAACGTGCATCAAATCAAAGAGACTAATATAACAAGACATAATTATTATTATTATTATTATTATTATTATTATTATTTGATAAATATTTTGGTAATTTATTTGGTCAGTTACGTGATGAGAAGGGAGGCGACGGAGGATGATTTATACGTGATGGAGGTGCTAAAGGTGACGTCGGTGGGGGCCGGGGTGCTGCCGCCACGGACGGAGGCGGAGGGAGCCGACGGTGAGATGCCGTACATGCGGTGGCAGTTTGATAGGGTGGTGGGGTCCAGGGACTCGGAGACGCTCTACATGTTGAGCCCCGAAGGTAGTGGGGCCAATGACGATCTCGACTTCACTATTTTCTTTCTTAGGACTTGATCTTCTATATATTTTCGGTAATTCATTCTCTAATTATTCTAAGGGGAAATTAAATCTAATATATACTCCCTCCGTCTCACAAATTACTGCCTCATTAATTAAATCGAGGATTTCAGATATATAGAGTTTCTTCTTGAACAATTTTATTACCTCTTTTAGGCTTGAGTGATAGTCTTTTGGGAGCAAAATATTGTTATTTTCCGGTAGAGTTTTTCTTTTTCTTCCGGATGTACATATGTTTTTCCAATGGTCTTTTAAAGCTTTTCACAATTTTTCAATTGATCATGTCTTCTCTATCCCGAATTATATCTCAAATGTATTTCAATTTCCATTAATTTTGTGTTTTTTTTTTTCAATAATTTATTATGATTTGGTTTAACTAGTTAACATTTTTATCGCTAGAGAGTAACAATTGGTTCCTACTAAGAATTTAAAAAGAGAATTAAATCTTGGTTTGGTTTAGCTTTCACTTTTTATTGTCCTTTTCTTCTCTTCGGCTTTTATATTGTGTTTCTTTGATTTTTTTTTTGTGTTTAATTATCTGCGTGACATCATAAAATTGATAAATAAGTGAAAAAAAAAAAATGTGCACGAGTTTAAACTTGAAACTTTCCCCCAAATGAAAAAGCAAATCTGTACAAGTTTAATGTATAAAATATTAAACGAGTTTAAACTTTAAATACAAGGCAACGGATCACTATATTTAAATTGTTTTGCAATTTCTTAATGTAGTCGAAATAATCATAAAGTACCTATTTAGCAAGAGTGCTATGTAGCTAGAATCATAGTATGATTTTTATTGTGCTTATGCAAATATATAAATGCTCCATCCCTCACTGTGGATATATTTAATGTGTCTATCATTGATGATATTTTTTTATATTTCAAATTTACTTATTCAATAGGGTTTTTTTTATAATTTATTTTATATATTTATGATAATTTTATTTAAATATATGATTGTCATGTCATTTGTCTGTAAAATAAATGTCAGTAACATGACAGTGGAGCAATGTAGATTTGAATATGCCTCGTAATTATATTAACTCATTTAACACAATTTAGAGAAATAGTTGAATGCACCGCTAATTAATTAAATCTATAATAAATTAAGTGTTAGACCAAAACAGCTTATTTGAGTTGTCACTTATTGTCTAATACTCCCTCCTCCGTTCACTCCCATTTGATAATATTCTTTTGGGCAAAAATTTTAAGAAAGAAGAGATTATAGGAGTAAGTAGTGTAATGACCCTTGATTAATAGAGATTATAGGAGTAAGTAGGGATAAATGGATTGATTTGATAATAATAAATGACCAAAAATAGAAATGGGTCAAATGAAAAAAAACACCCCAATATGGAAAGGGTGTCAATTGAAAAAAAATAGAGGGAGTAATATTCATATTCGTGTGCCCATTTTCTACCCTTACATTAGTGGGTCTCTGACTCTCTACCCATTTTCTAATGCACACAATTCGTGTTTTTATGCAATTGTCTCATTTCTTTTTTAGTACAAGAATTAAAAAAATGACATTTTACTAATAAATATGGTGGACTAATAGCTTTAATTACTTAAATTATGGGTCACTTAATATATGGTGGGACCTATCACACTATTATTTGGTTTCTTTTCATTCATTTATTTATTCAATTAATTCGATTTATTTAGTTAAACAAATATTAAAGTAAACACAAAAAATCCAACAAAAAAAAACTGATTTTTTGAAAACTAATTAGGGTTAGATTTAAATTAGTGGGCCGGATGCTTTAATGTGTAATGGGTCAATGGGTCATTAGTTATCATAAAGGAATTCTTAATTATTTCTTTTTTTGGGTTGCCAATTTATGGACTATTGTTTTTGGAGTTCTTAAATTATCCTAATTAATCTAATGTACGAATTACCTATCAAATTAAAATAGAAGTTAATGGTAAAATGGAATCTTACACGCTTTAAAAAAAATAAAAAAAGGGGATCGGAAATTCGGAATATAATCTAAATGCAGAAAACTCAATAGTGTTTGCAAATCTAATACGTACGTATGGAATAAATTATTTTCTCAATATGCACAAATAACGTTAGAAAAAGCTTTATTTAAATAAAAGCGATTCTTTACAGCAAAAACAGACAAAATAAACCAACTCCACAATTCAGATTACAGATCCTTTTGTCACAATTTTGTTTCACATCTTTACTTTTTTATTATTTATAAACGAATTATAGTTTCTTTCTTGAATATTTATATATCTACATCAATACACATTCCACAAGTACATTAATCACGAAAAGTGCTAAAAATGAGAATAAACTAATTGGTCACATATGTACAGCTATTATGTATAGAAAATATGTTTATAATTATTGTATTTTTCGATAGAAAAATAAATAGGACACGTTGTTGTTGAGAAATTTTTGTATAAACCATCACACCCTTCAGCCCAGAATTAAGCTGTGCGCAGAACTCATTCATTAGCATATTCTCTCTCTCTCTCTCTCTCCCTCTCTCTCTCTCATACGTTTTAGAAAGGGAAAATGGTGAATATTGTGGGGAACATGAAGAAAGGATTGGCTAATCTTGTTGATATAGTTTCTTGTGGAAGCAAAGGCGGTATTATTATTTTCTGTTTTGTTTTAATTTTTGTACACAGATTAAAATCGTAAAATAACATCATCATCTATTTTTCAGCTAAAGAAAACGATGGAGAAGTACCAGAGCTTAAAGTTCAGGTATAATTAGCTTAACTTTTTGACGAAGCATTATGTTATGTTTCTTTAATAAGGATATCATCATAGTATTTAATAATTTTAGATTTTTTTTTAAATTAATTTTTAACTCCCAAAGGATTGGAGGAAATGATCCCTCTATTTCTTAATTTAAGAATTAATTATTTATTCTTTTTGTCTTCTTGGGACACACTTGGTCAGCCAGAGGCACCGTGCGGACGGCTAAAACACTGACATTTTATTCGTGTAGATTAACACTTTTCTGTATAAAGATTGACACTTTTAAAAATTGGTATTTTATTCGTAAAATAATTATATTAAAGATTGATACTTTTATTCGTATAGATTAGCACTTTTCTGTATAAAGATTGACACTTTGACCCGGCCACACTATATGGCCGACCTCACTCAAGTTTTTGTCTTCTTTTTATATTGTGATGACAGACAAAATTACAAGTGACGACGGCAAGAGATTCAGCCACAGGAGAAAAACCCGCTCCTCCTTCTATTGAATCATCTTAGAAAAAATTAAGAAGCAATTAATTATTCCGTTCCATCGTTTAATTTTCTTGATTTGTTGTTATTTCTGGTTTTTGATTATTTCAAATATTTTGAGTACCTCTCTTTTAATTATGTAATATTTCCAGATTTTGAACGTACTATTTGTCATCTGTAATGAAAGTACTATCTCATAACATTCAAGCTTCTAGCTATTTTTTATTCCTTTTCTTCAACTTCGATTTAATACGGAGTATTATTTAATTTAATTTTACAATAATTAACTGGAGTTTATTAATCCAGTTATGATTTATAATTCTTTTCACAATTTTATTTCATTTTTAACTAATAATAATAAAACACTAAAATTTGGTACATATGTGTATACACGTGCACCAACTCGTGTAAGAATTAAAAAGAAGAGACATAAAATGGTACCACTACTTGGAATTCCATATTATACTCCCTTCAATAAAATTATTTTGCATTCATGTTATGCATCTATCGCCTATATGGATCTGTTAATTTGTTATAAAATGTTATTGTATATACGACAGAATCTATATTGTATTTGCTATAACTCAATTGTATCATCGTATCCTCATTTTACATATGAATAGTATTTAATTTATATATCCAAGTAAGTTAATTGTCATTGTCACGACTGATGTGACATTACTACGTATTGTGAAGTCTGCTATTAAGGTACACTCTAAAAATATATTTTATTAAAGAAATTAAACTCAACTAAAAAAAGAAGCTATCAATGTAACTCTGTTATATCAGTGGTGGACACAACGGAAATTGCTCCAAAATAGAGTGGGCTGCAACTCTCGAGCCAGATGGTAGTATGATAAGTTTTTTTTTTTTTAATTATATTTTGTTTGTTCTTTTTAATATCTTATATTTGTATCTATTTTTTATACATTTTTTTTACTCCCTCCATCCCTCATATATATGTGCAAAGATAAACGGCACGTAATTTAAGATAAAATTGGGGTAAAGTGGAAAAATAAGATAAAGTAGAGAGAAAGTGAGAAAAGTAATTTCGGTAAGAGAATCTTTCTATTTATGGAATACACATATATATGCAGGGGCGGAGCCACAGTGGTGGCAGTGGGTGCAGAGGACCCCCCTGTGGTTCCTGAAAAAATTAGCTATATATACATAGTTATATTGAATGTTATACATATGCGTAGATATGTTTAATAAGTAAAGATTGGTGGATTGGATTGAAGCACTGTCTATCACTGAAAACATGCGGGTTCGATCCTTGAACTCCACATTTTTAATTATCCTTGTTGTAACTATTCATCTCTCTTTATCCATTATTTTTTATTTTTTATTTTTTATTTTTATTTTCTCCTTCTAGTTATTTCTCTTATAATTAAACATCATTTTAATTTTTACCTTAAACATCTTGTATTTATTCATCTCCCCCTCTTCATGAATTCTTTTATTTACTTTAACAAAAAATAGAATTTAAACTTATTAATTTTTAGCTCCTTCATGAATGCCTTTTTAGACTTATTTAACATCGTCATGATGTAATTTTAACATTATTATGATTCTGTTAAAAACGACATCTACATATGTTTAAATTTATTTTAAAATCTTGTTATGTATCTATAAAATTATGATAAATTGGAAGTCGACCTTCCCAATTTCATCTCAGTTCAGTCGTCGTGCCATTCCGCTCCCGTCACTGCTACTCCACCAGCCGGTCTTCACCGCCACTGTGACCCCCCTGGGTCGGAAGTCTGGCTCCGCCTCTGTATATATGTAGGACGTCTCAAACGGGGAATAAGCACACGTATATGGGGGACGGAATGAGTATTTTAATTTGCAAAATCAAAATATGGATCTCCGTACGTAAATTAGAAATTGGGCATGTGCAGTCGTTGAATACATTATTATTTAAATTTTATGTACTTGTTTTATACTACTATATTAATTTTTTTTAATTATTATCGAGTAATTAGTATTTTTTTTTTTATTAGAAGTAAGTTTAAAATTATCAAAAACATATAATCTATTTCGATACAAGAATAATAAATAAAAATATTTAAAAAAATGGTGAAAAATAGAGCCCCGTAAGAGACTCTACTACTGTTGTTGATTTTTGGTGAAATTCTCTCCTACCCAAAACTTCATAAGTTGGAGATGGCTTTAACTTCATATACGTCACTTTCAAGTATAATAAACAAAAGACCTAATTAATAAAAGTACTATTCACCTTATAAATCACGAGCCTAAATTATTCTATAATTAGACAATATGGTCAAAATTGGACAGCTATCGTTAGAAATGAATGTCTGTATAGATAATTGCATAATTAATTTCTACTAGAAAATTAAACTCACCTACGCGGTACTGTGATTTTTAATGCATAAAAATCACCAAACTCATAATTATCTATATAGTATACTACTATTTCGTATCTCAGGCTACTTTAGTTTCATCAGTTTATCTTTAATAGAATAATATATTATTCTGCTCGTTAATTTATACTCATTCCGTCTCGTTAACTTCGTCCTGTTTCTTGAATATATATGAGGTATAAAATAATAAATAGGACGAAGTCAACTAGACGGAGAACAGATTGGGGTATGCCTAGCCGGCTAGCCCCTCCCCAGTAGAATGGGCGAGGGTGTTTTTAAATATTGAAAAAAGAAAGAAAGTAAGAACAATATATATTCCCTTAAAAAAAGAACAATATATATTCAACTACGAGGTTGCAATACGAAAGCCAGATTATCAAATGGCCCCAGTTTAGTTTATGTTTTTTTTTCCTTAATTATTATTGTTCTAATTTTATTGACTAACACCTTACTTATTATAAAGTGGTCAATATATATATAGACTAATCAATTAAACTGCACATTCTATTTGGCGTTTCCACTCTAACAATAATTACGTCTACTTGGTCAATACCCATTTTTATTTGCCCACATTTCTTGTTTTCTTTAATTTTATTAGGGTTGATCTTAACCCATCCAAATGTATTTTAAAGCACAAATCAACTTTCAAAGGGACAAGATAGAAATTAATGGTCATATAGAATCTCATGCATATTTGGGAAATAATGCATTTGTTAATTCATAGTTTTAGCTACAGGAAGTATTAATATTTTAAATATACGACCAAACTTGTGGGTAATATAATTAACAATATAATACAATAAATGTGCACCAACTCACGTCTTGAGAGTTTAAGAAAAGAAACATAAATTGTACTCCAAGTTGTTCATCGATCACCTATATTAGTTGTTTGTACTATAATTCTACAATTTAATTCAACAAAAAACATAATATTCTGATCCTAAAAGATCCTAGTATTTATTTAGTACAAAAACATTCGTGTGGCCGGATCAAATTCGGCTCGAAAATTTGACACAGGTTTAAAGTAAATTGATTCAATGAAGATGTCAATTGTCGTGCATAAAAGTCTTAAACTATAATTGTTAACAAAAGTGTCAATATTTGTGATATTTAAAATCTTAAATATAATCACGTTGGTCTTGTAATAGTTAGATCATATGTTTATTTATATATATATATATATATATATATATATATATATATTATGAGTTCTGAAAGCATCTTCTATCTTCTACATATGACATAAAAATATTTATTCTCGAAGTTTTAGTTAAAATTCAAATTGTTTTGAATAAAAGTGTCAATTGTATAATTAAAAGTGTCAATATCTGCGATAATTCAATACTATGCATGGTTATTTAATTACTACATCTTATTCAAACAAGATTAACATGTCAGTCGTGTGTGTGTTGGCCTAGTAGTTAGGGGTTAACTTTTGAGACCAAAGGTCTTGAGTTCGAGTCCCCTGTGCCACGGTCTTTAAATTTAAAATAAAAATAAAAATAACATGTCAGTATATTAAAATTTTAAAATTAATAAAATTTGATACGGATCAGATCGATGCAGATCCGAATTCAGTTACCGACCACAACGTGAGTGCAGCCGTTTACATATTTAGATATAAATCTCATGTGAACTTTCCAACTATCATAGTAATGAGTATACAAAAAAAGGAGAACAAAAACTAACAAGTGTTCACCTTACGAATCACGAGCCTAAATTATTCATTAATAGTCAGTATGGTCGTACCTACGCGTATATGCCTATAGTAATTGCATAATTAATTAATTTCTATGAGAATTTTTATGCATATATAAAACCACCTTCTTCACCTCACAACCTCTGCACCAAACTCATTAATCATTATCATCTCTCTCTCTCTCTCTCTCTCATAATATCACTCATAATATCAGAAGAGGAAATTAATTAATGGCGAAGATTGTGGAGAGCATGAAGAAAGGTTTCGTTAATCTTGTAGAAATTGTATCTTGTGGCAGCAGAGGCGGTAATTAATTAATTAAGAATATATATATTTTTGTTGGAAAAGTAGAACTTGCCGGGCGTACAATACAATCGAAGATTACAAGTGAAATAAGAAAAAACTACGAACAAAGTGAAATTTGAAGTCGAGTCGAGGAAACCCTCTTTCCGCAAGACGAATTACGCCCCGGCTAGTGCTCGCGGATTTGGCGCTTCGTCCCCAAAGATAAAACGACTTCTCGTCTTCTTAGTAGCAGCACCACAAACTAAGAAGCTCCGGCGAACTGGAAATATAAGGCGAAGGAACTGAGCTCAAAAATTGAATGATGTAGAAGAGATGATGCAAAATGCTTTGAGTTGTGTGTCCTAGAATGGCCTGCAGAGCCTTCTATTTATAGGCTGCTCATTCAGTAGGGACATCAATGCCATAAAGGCATTAACAGCCACTAAGGTAGTGGGTTAGTGGTGGAGTGGAAGAGGCTGACTGTTCAGCTGAAGAGACACCTTCCAGAGTCTTCTTCCGGATGGGCCACGAATTGGGCTGGACGGGTAGGCCTCATCTCATTAGAATTGGGCTGGACAATTGGGCTTCCACATGGCCCAAAATACTATATATTTTGTGGTCCAAAAAATATAGTACACAAGACCCCAAGCCCAAGCCCAAGCCAAAGGCCCAAAGGACCACCCAAAGGACCAATTGCCAAGATCCAAGTCCACGGCCACGAAACCCGAACCCGAACCCGAGCCCGAGCCCGAGCCCGAGCCGGAGCCGGAGCCGGAGCCGTCCGTGCCGTCTGGCACGGACGGCGGGGCCGGATCGAGTGTGTGCTCACGCGAGAGCCCAACCACACACTTATCCACTTACTTGGCCCACTTGTTATTAAGCCCACATGTTTAAACACTTTTAAACAGCACACCACATTAATATTTAATCAATGTGGTATAACTTACACTTCATTAACTAATGAAGTAACTCTCCACCAAACTTTGAACATTTATATCTCACTCACCGGAAATCGGTTTTGAGCCTATAAATATACAACGCTCATCTATTCCGCGAGTAGAACAATAATCTAATATTTAATTTATGTAATAAATTAAATATTTGTTATTATTTATTTGGTCAAAAACTAAATTTCCAACAATCCCCCACATGAGTGAGATAGCCATATGCAAATGTATGCAAATGCAAGAGCTCAGTCCTTACGAGGTATAAAAGTATTAGGATAGGTAGTTTGTGGCTTTGAACCTTCCATAGTCAACACCATCGAGTACACAGGCGGCATAGTAGCTCAATGCTTTGAACTATCCCTCCATGGCGTGCACCGAGACAACGATGTTAACGCTTATACACCTCAACCTCATCCGTTCTCACGTTTTGTGTCCATTTCGGCCTTGGACACCCCTTTGGTTTCATAAGTGTATCTTAACAAAGCGGCCTCACTTCACACTTACATAGGTGATTCTTTACCGAGTATCTTGCCATACTCAACCTCCTCGAGGTATTTAGGAATCATTAAAAGTCATAGACTTATCCTCACCACTAGGCAAGCTTTCAACACTCAAATGCTTTCAAGGGAATAAATAAATGTGAGTGTTTTCACCCGAACTTTTACAGCTTAGTTTTCCCATTGAACCAAGTTCTTGGGGTTTCCAATCATCATGGTTAGGTTACCACTATGATAGTTCTTAATTTGTGGATTTTACTCTCATTCCCTCTAGCAACTTATTCATTTGATCACGGTTTAACCCTTTGGTTAGTGGATCCGCCAGATTATCCAACGACTTCACATAGTCGACTGAGATAATCCCAGTTGTGATCAAATGTCTCACGGTATTATGTCGTCGACGAATATGTCGAGACTTACCATTATACAAACCACTTTTTGCCCTACCAATAGCCGCTTGGCTATCGCAGTGAATCATCACCGGAGGCAATGGTTTCTCCCAACATGGAATGTCCTCAAGAAAGTTTCTTAGCCATTCGGCTTGTTCACCAGCTATATCTAAAGCTATGAATTCGGACTCCATGGTGGATCGGGCTATACACGTTTGTTTTGTGGATCTCCACGTAACAGCTCCACCCCCAATTGTAAACACATACCCACTTGTAGAAAGTGAATCTTTCGTGTCCGAAATCCAATTCGCATCACAGTACCCTTCAAGTACCGGGGGGTATCTCGAAAAATGTAGCCCATGACTTTGAGTATACTTCAAGTATCTCAAAACTCGTACAAGAGCTCTCCAATGCTCTTTGCTTGGATTGCTCGTGTAACGACTCAATTTGTTAACGGCACATGCTATGTCGGGTCTAGTGCAATTTGTAAGATACATTAAACACCCTATGACACGAGCATAGTCTTCTTGAGCAACCGACTCACCTCGATTCTTGCTCAAATGAACATTAAGTTCAATAGGAGTTTTAGCGGGCACGCTATCAAAAGCGTTAAACTTCTTGAGCACTTTCTCAACATAGTGAGATTGTGACAAGACAATCCCATCGGATTTCCTTAGTATTTTCATACCAAGAATAACATCCGCTAAACCCAAGTCTTTCATGTCAAAGTTCCTCTTTAACATGCTTTTCGTTTCGTTAATTACACGGATATTGCTACCCATAATTAACATGTCATCTACATAAAGACACACAATAACATATCCGTTATTTGTGTTCTTAATGTAAACACATTTGTCGCATTCGTTTATTTTAAAACCATTTGATAGCATCACACTATCAAATTTCAAGTGCCATTGAAGTGGCGCTTGCTTCAATCCATAAAGGGACTTAACCAGTTTGCAAACCTTCTTCTCTTTACCAGGTTCTACAAATCCTTCTGGTTGTTCCATATAGATTTCCTCCTCTAAATCTCCATAGAGGAAAGCAGTTTTCACATCCATTTGATGTATCTCGAGATTGTGCAATGCAGCAATTGCGAGAAGCACCCGAATGGATGTAATCCTTGTTACAGGAGCATAAGTATCGAAATAATCGTACCCTTCTTTCTGCTTAAACCCTTTGACAACCAAACGGGCCTTGTACTTGTCAATTGATCCATCGGCTTTGTATTTCCTTTTAAGGATCCATTTGCACCCCAAGGGTTTACACCCTTCGGGCAAATCAACCAACACCCAAGTGTGGTTTTGCCTAATGGACTCAATTTCACTTTGTACCGCTTCTCTCCAAAGCGGACTGTCCGATCTAGAAAAAGCTTCTTTGATCGTCGTAGGTTCTTGATCCAACATGAACACTACATAATCCGGACCAAATTGCTTTGGTTTCCGAACTCTACTACCACGTCTCAGTTCACTATCTTCCGGATTAGACCTTTGTCGTTTGCGTGACTTAGGTTCTTCATCCTCGGATTTAGAACTCGTGGCTTCACCTTCAATTCTATTGCTAGAATTGGTTTCTACATTACCCTTGTCTTTACAAGGATATATGTGTTCAAAGAATATTGCATTCCTTGACTCGATCGTTGTACCCACAGTCATGTCGGGTACTTCCGACTTGTGGATAACAAAGCGATAGGCGCTGCTGTTATGTGCATACCCAATAAAGATACAATCAACCGTTTTAGGGCCAATTGTAACTTGTTTAGGTAGAGGCACTTCAACCTTTGCCAAACACCCCCACACTTTAAGGTATTTGTACGACGGTTTCCAACCTTTCCATAACTCATAAGGAGTAACATCTTTACCTTTGAGTGAAATCTTGTTTAATATATAGTTGGATGTCAAGACAGCTTCCCCCCACATATTTTGGGGCAACCCTGAACTAATCAACAAAGCATTCATCATCTCCTTAAGAGTTCGATTTTTACGTTCAGCAACGCCATTTGATTGAGGTGAGTATGGAGCCGTCGTTTGATGAATTATACCACTTTTGTTGCATAATTCCTCAAACGGAGCGACATATTCGCCACCTCTGTCACTTCGAACACTCTTAATTCGACCACTTAGTTAATTTTCGGCTTCATTCTTGAAGAGTTTGAACGCTTCAATAGCCTCATCTTTACCTCTTAAAAGATAAAGATAACAATATCTCGTGCAATCATCGATGAACGTGATAAAGTACTTCTTACCACCACGAGTTTGCACATACTTTAAATCACACACATCGGTGTGAATTAAATCGAGGGGTTTCGTGCTCCGCTCAACCGAATGAAACGGTGGTTTTGTCATTTTTGCCTCAACACAAACTTCACATTTGTTTTGAGTGTTAACTTCATTTAACTTTAGTAAATCTAAATTTACTAATCGTTTTATAGCATTTAGATTAACATGTCCTAATCTACAATGCCATAAATTAGAGCACTCAACAATGTAAGAGGAAGTAGTAGCATTTTCATTACTCTTAATAGATTTGGGTACATGGCGTATAGCCAATACATTCAACCTAAAAAGACCATCAGAGAGGTAACCCTTTCCAAGGAAAGTACCACTCTTTGACAAAATAAACTTGTCAGACTCAAAAACTAGTCTAAACCCCTTATTAACTAGAATAGAGCCCGAGACCAAGTTCTTTCGGATGTCGGGAACATGCATCACGTTCTTCAAAGTTAGAGAATTGCCGGATGTAAGCTTTAGCACCACATCTCCAACTCCGACAACCACGGACGAAGCTTGGTTCCCCATGTTGAGCTTCCTCCCCTCAACAGCTTGATAGGTTACAAAGTTGTTCCTATCGGCACACACGTGCGCAGTAGCGCCGGTGTCGATGAACCAGCCTCCCGGCTTTTCGACTTGGTTGACCTCCTTGGTGACCACAGCCGTAAAGTCTTCTTTCACCCACTCGCCATCTTTTTCGGCGACGTTGGCAGCATGTTTCTTCTTCTTCTTGTTCTTGGGCTTCTTGCAGTCCTTCGCAGTATGCCCATGCTTGCCACAATTGTAGCAATCACCATCAAACTTCTTCGATGGTCCCTTCGCCTTGCCTTTGTCTTTGGCATTTAGGCGATCACGCTTGTTGGAGGGACCGCCCTTCTCCATCAAGTTTACCTTGGCATCAGACGGTGCCTTTGGTTTGTCTTGATCGCGCACATCCGACTCGATGCGTAGCTTCACAATTAAGTCTTCAAGAGTCATCTCCTTTCGCTTGTGCTTAAGGTAGCTCTTGAAGTCCTTCCAATGAGGGGGCAACTTCTCGATCAATGTTGCAACCACGAACGCGTCCGGAAGGACCATCCCCTCAGCATGGACGTCATGTACAATGAGTTGGAACTCTTGTACTTGCTCCATCATTGGTCGAGAATCGACCATCTTGTAATCCAAGTATCGTGCTACCACGAACTTCTTCGTACCCGCATCATCGCTACGGTACTTCTTGTCTAACGCCTCCCAAATTCCTTTGGAGGTGTTGACACCGGAGTACACATTGTACAAGCCATCATCCAAGGCATTTAGGATGAAATTCTTGCACAAGTAGTCTCCATTTCGCCAATTGTCGTAGAAGGCTCGAACATGGAAGTTGGCCTCCTCCGCACTTGGTACAGGTGGTTCATCTTCCGTTAGGAAGTTCGCCACCCCCAATGTTGTTAAATAAAACAACATCTTTTGTTGCCACCTTTTGAAGTCGGCTCCTCCGAACTTCGGCGGTTTCTCGGCGGGTGGCATCACCCTTGGTGCCGAGCTCGCTCCCATCAGGGAGCCACTTGGGTTAGGCCCATAGGCAGCCCCCACAGTTGAGCCCATGAAAGGTGCTCCAACAGTTCCACTAAAAGTGGAACCCACGGTGCCGCTTGAAGCAGAACCACCGCTTGACAGAAATGGGTTATTGAAAGCCCACGAACTTGAAGGCATGGTCGAACCTCCGGTGTTTGAATTCATTGCAGATGCTGTTGTAAAGCTTGGCAATGAAGTAGTCATTGTTGACGGAACAGTGGCGGACATGGTGGATGGCAATGTTGAAGCTCCAATGGACGAGTCGGTGGAAGCGGCAGCACTTGTCATCTTCGAATAGGTGATTGAACTTCAAACTCCTTGGAACGGCAAGTGATAATTCGTCTTGCGTTTGTTGGAAAAGTAGAACTTGCCGGGCGTACAATACAATCGAAGATTACAAGTGAAATAAGAAAAAACTACGAACAAAGTGAAATTTGAAGTCGAGTCGAGGAAACACTCTTTCCGCAAGACGAATTACGCCCCGGCTAGTGCTCGCGGATTTGGCGCTTCGTCCCCAAAGATAAAACGACTTCTCGTCTTCTTAGTAGCAGCACCACAAACTAAGAAGCTCCGGCGAACTGGAAATATAAGGCGAAGGAACTGAGCTCAAAAATTGAATGATGTAGAAGAGATGATGCAAAATGCTTTGAGTTGTGTGTCCTAGAATGGCCTGCAGAGCCTTCTATTTATAGGCTGCTCATTCAGTAGGGACATCAATGCCATAAAGGCATTAACAGCCACTAAGGTAGTGGGTTAGTGGTGGAGTGGAAGAGGCTGACTGTTCAGCTGAAGAGACACCTTCCAGAGTCTTCTTCCGGATGGGCCACGAATTGGGCTGGACGGGTAGGCCTCATCTCATTAGAATTGGGCTGGACAATTGGGCTTCCACATGGCCCAAAATACTATATATTTTGTGGTCTAAAAAATATAGTACACAAGACCCCAAGCCCAAGCCCAAGCCAAAGGCCCAAAGGACCACCCAAAGGACCAATTGCCAAGATCCAAGTCCACGAAACCCGAACCCGAACCCGAGCCGGAGCCGGAGCCGGAGCCGTCTGTGCCGTCCGGCACGGACGGCGGGGCCGGATCGAGTGTGTGCTCACGCGAGAGCCCAACCACACACTTATCCACTTACTTGGCCCACTTGTTATTAAGCCCACATGTTTAAACACTTTTAAACAGCACACCACATTAATATTTAATCAATGTGGTATAACTTACACTTCATTAACTAATGAAGTAACTCTCCACCAAACTTTGAACATTTATATCTCACTCACCGGAAATCGGTTTTGAGCCTATAAATATACCACGCTCATCTACTCCGCGAGTAGAACAATAATCTAATATTTAATTTATGTAATAAATTAAATATTTGTTATTATTTATTTGGTCAAAAACCAAATTTCCAACAATTTTTTCCTATTACTTTTTCTTTTGAAACTTCTCATTTTCTTTTTCCTCCTTTAATATGCTGTATGCATATACAAATTAATCTTATAATTTTAATATTTGTTTTTCAGCAAAGGAAAATGATGTACAAGAACCCAAGCTCAACGTTCAGGTAAAATTCTTCTACCCCTTTATCATGTTTCTTTAAACGACATTATTACATAGTTGTTTTTTCATGCCAATTAATATTATTACCAGAAAATATATTTTCTCTCATTTATTTTTTATCGACAGACTAAATTAGCAGTGACGGCAGCCAGAGGTGTAAGCACTGGAGAAAAACCCCCTCCTCCTCCAGTTGATTCATCAGCTTAATTAGAAGAAAATATACTTAAAATAAAATATAAAAAAAAATACATCTATCATATATATTAGTATTTTCTTAATTCTGGTCTCGATTGTTTCAATTATTTCAGCGTCATCGTTAATTCGTTATGTAATATTTCGGATTTGGCACGTATTATAGTTCAACTTTCATTTTTATATAGTTCTCTCATTTCAGTGTGGTTACACAGTGTATTGATTTTCGTTTTTCGTGTTTTAATCACCGTGGAGTTATATATTTGAACAAAGTTTTAGTTTATAAATTTTGAATTAATATGACGCAATAAATGTTTTTGTGGTTAGT
Organism: Mentha longifolia; assembly: GCA_001642375.2. NCBI lineage: Eukaryota > Viridiplantae > Streptophyta > Magnoliopsida > Lamiales > Lamiaceae > Mentha > Mentha longifolia. Next base: position 14,687,053 of record CM038111.1, read on the forward strand.
AATGGTTTACACTAAACACTGCATACATATATAATAATAAATAAATTACATTTGCATATACTTTAATTAATGTAATTTTTTTTTATTTTTTATTATTATTATTATTATTTTTTGATAAGCAAACCCAACACACACTCACACACACACGCACCCGGGATGACTCGAACCCCCGACCTTTTGGTTGGAGGGGAAGTGTCTTACCAACTGAGTTGCGCTTCGTTGGAATAATTAATTAAAGTGTATGCTAATGTAATTAATGAATTGACAACGAAGCGCATGTCAGTTGGTAAGATCTTTCCCCTCCAACTAAGAAGTCGGGATTTCGAGTCACCGTAAGGGGAAAATAGAGAACTATTATTGATCATCTTTAAAAAAAAACTTTAATTAATGAATTAACATTTCATGTGGCTAATTAATTAACAAAATTAATACATAAGATTCATTATGTATTAATTTAAAATAAATTAATCAAAGATGCTAAACTATTGAAAAAAATTGTAATAAATATAAACAAAAAAACCAAACTGTGAAAAAGAAAACAAAGTTGTTAAAATATCGAAACTTAAACACAAGAAAAACAACTCAATACGTGGGTTGTCTGTTGATAGTGATACTAATTTTCACAATGCGATTCAGTCCATGATTTAATTAAAGGGTTTTAGATTCGTGAATATATAAAATCTAGAGAATAATCATCACTTAATAAACACCATCGATCTAATATAATGAACACTATAGAGCAAGCAGTTCCTAGTTAACACCTAGGGAAAAAAATTCTCATTTCAACTCTACCATATACTATCAATTAAAATGACATACAATTTTTATTAATTAGATATTGACTCTGGAGGCGGAAAATGTAATCGCAATTAGCGTTTTATGATTTCAGTAATTGGAATATTATCGATAGAGAATTATACGATTTCATGTAAACTTTAATTGTGGAATTTTATAATCTTAATTAGAAATTACTACTTAGGATCATGAAATCAATAAATTTCAAAAATGTATCTTTCTCCATAGTGAGACGATGAACTAGATAAAACTAGCTATAGTTTTTTTTTCCGTTCTATCTAAGTACATAATAACTAGGGTTTGAGATTAAATTTTATGTTAAGAAGAAGACCTAATTATTTAGGCATACGTGGGCCTCAAATCCCCTTAAATATGCAGCCCAATTATAATTTAATCTCAACTATATTTATTAATTAATTTTTTTAAGTCACGCGAGACATATATATTGTATCATATTCAAAGGGGAACAAAAATACTCCCTCCATTTCTTAAGAGTGTTTCCCATTTTTATGGTATGAATTTTGATAAAATATTATGTACAATGTGATATTATGATAAATAAGTAGAGATAAATAAATATAAAATGATTATAGCGAGGTATGATGTCAAAAAAGGGAATGACATATTATTTCGGGACGGATCAAAAGTGAAATTTGGGAATATTACTTGTTTGGTTAGCAGGAAAATAATGTTATTTGAGAATATGAATTTTAGGAATGTGATTTTAAAGAAAAATGTGAGAATCCTTTATACAGTAAAACCTCTATAAATTAATACTTTATAAATTAATAACCTCTCTAAAATAATAAAATTTTCCGGTCCCGACTTGGGCCTTTGTAAAAATCATCAAATTCGATAAGATAATAAAATAATACCTTTTCAGAAAATCCCTTTATAAATATTAGGTCCCATTAAAACTCTAAATTAATAATTCATAAATATTGCAATTATAAATATTATGGTAATTTGGTAAAATGTAAATCTATTGTTACTTGATTTTTTCTTAAAATTTAAATCTAATTGAATTTCATCAACCCACTCTTGTAAATCTTTTTGAGTGCATGTGAGATGATCTGTCTTATACTCACATAAAGATTTACGCGTGATCATTCATGGATGATTTTGCAATGCCTTTTAGATGACATGACATGGCTGGAGTATATGTTTCATTCATTATGCATGAATATATTTAATTGGCTATAATATTTATTTAAGTGCGAATTAATGTAAACATGAATATTTAAGTAATTCCAATAAATTGAAACATGCGTCTATTAATATAATAGTTAATTGTATACAATGAATTGATATTATACATCAATATATTCAATTAGTTACAAAGAATTGGTTGATGCATGAATATAATCAATGAAACATATTATGAATTCATTTATTTTCAATACATATGTAATAAATTTGCTGAATTTAAAAAGTATCTCTTTTAATTAATAAAATATTAATTTATCGATATATCATATGCAATAAATTTGCTGAATTTAAAAGGTATCTCTTTTAATTAATAAAATATTAATTTATCGATATATTAATATCTCTCTAAATTAATAAAATTTCATGGTCCCAAGGTTATTAATTTATAGAGGTTTTACTGTATATATTGTCTGCAAAAATTATAAAAATATCATTTATTTAATACTAACACGTAGATATATAATAATAATAATAATAATAATAATAATAATAATAATAATAATACTTAAGTTTAGTGGTAAATAAGAATATAGAAAAATTGTACTTTTCTGATCGTGGAAGATTGATTACTTTTTTTTAATTAAACCAAACTCAAAAAATCTATAAGTGAAGAATCAAAATAATTTACCAAGCTACATTCTCTGCCTATTCTTGAGGATGTAGATTTATTTTAGCCTTTAGGGATATAATTTAATAATTTAATGGCCATGTGGAATCTATTTGTGATGTTTCCTTGATAAATGCAGACAAATATATAGCTGTCCGCAAATCTCATGCGTATCTGGGAAATAATACTTTTTCATGCACGAATAACTTTAATAATTTTATTTTCCCTACAAAAAACACATGAATAATAATATAAGGAAGCCTTTTAAAAAAGACAAAAACTTGTGTCGGCCGGAGGCACCGTGCGGCCGGGCCCAAAGTGTCAATCTTTATACAGAAAAGTGTCAATCTATATGAATAAAAGTGTCAATCTTTAACATAATTATTTTACGAATAAAATGACAATTTTTAAAAGTGTCAATCTTTATACAGAAAAGTGTCAATCTATATGAATAAAAGTGTCATTATTTTAGCCCGGCCGCACGGTGCCTCCGGCTGACCCAAGTGTGTCCCTTAAAAAAAAGTCCATATAACCTGTAGTCTGGTATTTTCCGTATACCTGCTCTTTTTATTTAAGCAAAAACAGACAAAATAACAACTCTATAATTTGGATACGAATCCTTCACCACTATTTTTCTTTATTTTATGTCTCTATCTATGTGTTTCTGTATATGTTTTATTTAATATTTTAAAGGAAAATGTCGAATATGTTAGATGTGCCTGGCTCAACATATCTATCTAGGTATAATACTACTAGTCTACTAGTATACTACAATTAATTAATAATGGTGAACATCAATTAGATCGATGGTCTAATTTAGAATTTTGAAATATATATTGAGGGAAGAATTCATATAAAAATAAATCCTAGTGTACGATTATGTGAAAGATGCTTAAGGTATTTATACAAAATCATGCTTAAATATTATGTTTATTTATATATAATTTGATGCTTAAAGTATTTTCATATTCATTGTAAACTATAATTATGTTTATATCAATATCAACCGCGAATCTTAGTAAGATCAATGAATCAGATTTATTCATATTTCTTATGCAAAAACTTATTTGTATATAAACCAAACTTTATATATATATATATATATATATATTGGAATATTCTTTGTATATTAAAAGACGAAGAGTATATATCGATCTTCATGTTACAGACCATACAGCAGAATCAAATAATTTATATATGTAAAATCTATGGTCGCAAATGTACAGCTATCATTTCTGAAAAATGTTTAAAATAATTGAATTTTCTAATTGAGAAATAAAATCAGATACTTGAGGTGCTGTTTATTTTCTATGTATAAAATCCATCTTCTTCAGCTCAATTAGCATCTTCTCTCTCTCTCTCTCTCCCTGAAATCAGAAATAAGAAATAAGAAAGGAAAAATGGTGAATATAGTCCATAACATGAAGAAGGGAATAACTAATCTTGTTGACATTGTATCTTGTGGAAGCAGAGGCAGTAAGAACAATTCATTTTCTTTAAGTTTTTCTTTTTTTCCCTTGAACTGGTTCTTTATTGCTGTATGTACAAATATAAATTAGCGCAATATAAATATTTCACTGTCTATTTTTCAGCCAAGGAAAGTGATGTAGAAGTACCAAAGCTGAAAGTTGAGGTATATATAATTTTATTTTAGTTTCCTTGCCAGCTTTATATTATTTCCCCATTATTATGTTTTTTTTATTTTTATTATGACAAGATGCATTGCCTCTATCGTTATTATAATAAATCTCTTAGCTTTCTCTTTGAAATACTCTCCAAAATAAATAAATATATAAAATTGTTGTTGGAATAGTTACTCCCTTCGTCTTGGTGAAAAAAATGAGGCATTCCGTTATTTTATATTTTACGTATATTTAATAAATACTACATATCTCGTTTTGGAGGGAGTATTTAATTTTCTATTATTGATACTTTTTTTTTTTGTGATACACAGACGAAATTACAAGTGACGACAGCAAGAGGTCCAGTCGAAGGAGAAAAACCCAGTCCTCCTCTTCCTGATTCGAGTTAGAAGATGATAAAAAATAAAAAAAGGATTGATTCTTCTGATATTTCTAGTTCTTGATTATTTCAATTATTTTTGTATTTTTGTTATGTAATACCTTGCCAGATTTGTGTTTATCGGTCTTCAATTAATTAATGGAAGTGTGCAAGCTTTAAAATTTGGAAGATTGGCTTTATTGATTAGAGTTAGACAATTAGTCGTCATATAATTGTTATGGGATAATTAACGCTAAATACACAAACTTTATACACGAATATCATGTTGGATCCACTCCTCATCAATTGATGCAAGTTGTACGAACTGAAGCTTTGCTAATTTCCAATGGAAAATTTCTTCTTCTCTCAAATAAAAAAAAATAAAAATTAAAGGGAAATTAGTGCTGTAAACGAGCCGAGTCGAACTAAGTATTGACATGCTCAAAGCTTGGCTTGATTAAATATCTGAGTGTTTGAGCTCAACTCTCACTTTCGCTTCATAATCAAACTCCGATCCACTTAGAGCAGTCCCAATAGGATGGGATCGCTCGGGCGCTCCGCCGTGGAGCGATCCCGCCCCCCATTGGCGACACCGAGATCGCAGGCCCAAGGAGCGCTGGAGCAGCACCCTATCGACGCTCCCCTGCTGACGTCATGATGACATCAGCATGCCATAATTATTTATTTATTTTTTAAATTTGATTTTTAGACAAAAAAAAAATTAAAATTTTTTTTAATGGAAGGAGCCGTTGCATTCCAACGGAAAAATCATCTTCTTCTCCACCTATAAATTCATCTCCAAAATCACAATTCTTCCACACCAAAAAATCTCATTCTCTCAATTCTCACTCAAATTTTCAATTTCTCTTCATATTTCCTTCCTATTTTTTCACCCAAAAAAATTATGTCTTCATCATCAACCTCGTCAAACTCCTCAAACTCTTCCGATGACGTGGCAACGCTCTACCAACAACTCCAATCCGGGGTACCAATTTCTTCAAAAAATGGAGGAAAAACAAAAGAAGAAGAAAGAAGCCCAACAAGCGAAGCGGCAAAGACAAGTTCATTACAAGCAATTCATTGATCGAGATCGAGCAGGCGGAGCCCGACAACTGATGAACGACTACTTTGCTGAGCACCCGGTCTACAACGCGGCCATTTTTCGTCGGAGATTTCGCATGTCGAAGCAATTATTCTTGTGAATCGTGGGGGTCTTGGAAAGTCGCGACCCTTATTTCCAGCAACGACCCGATACTTTGGGCAAGGAAGGTTTCACAACCATTCAGAAATGCACCGCCGCTCTACGGCAACTCGGGCAAGGTGGTGCGGCGGACCACCTTGATGAATACTTGCGCATGGCGGAGACAACGGCGATAAAAGCGCTAAAACGGTTCTGTCGATCGATCGTTGAAATATTTCGAGGGCAGTACTTGAGGAAGCCCGCTCCTTCTGATTGTGCTCGGGTGTTGGAAATGCACAAGCGTCGTCACGGATTTCCCGGAATGCTAGGAAGCATCGACTGCATGCACTGGGCATGGAGGCAATGCCCGAAGGCGTGGAAGGCACACTTGCGGAGATAAGGGTCACCCGACGATCATTCTTGAAGCAGTCGCGTCGTACGATCTATGGATTTGGCATGCTTTTTTTGGAGTGACGAGATCCAACAACGACATCAACGTCCTCTACCAATCCGATATTTTCAGCGACGTTGTGAATGGGGTTGCGCCTCCGATTAATTTCAAGGCCAACGGTCGAGCATACAACATGGGCTACTTCCTAGCCGACGGAATATACCCGAAGTGGCCAACATTCATCTCTAGCCCAACAACTGTAGTGGATCCGAAGGTTGAGCACTTCAAGGTGAAGAAAGAATCGGCTCGCAAAGACGTCGAAAGAGCCTTCGGAGTACTTCAAATGCGTTGGGGAATTATTCAAGGTCCGTCACGACTCTACTTTCGCGATACTATGCAAGATCTGATGTATGCTTGCATCATCTTGCATAACATGATTATCGAGGACGAAGGAGCTTCCGCAACGGATTGGGCTCCCTTGGAGGACGAGGGTTCAAGCTCTCAGCGCTGTAGGAATGGAGCAGCACAACGAGGAGCTCCGGATTCGTTCCGGGATTACGTTGAGCGCACGTGCAATCTTCGTGACTCGAATCGTCACGGACAACTCATCGGAGATCTGGTCGAAGAATTATGGGCACTTAGAGTTGTTTAAATTCTAATCTTTGCATTTTTATATTTTTATGTAATGTTGTTTGTGAATTTCAATAAAAAAAATTATTTAAAAAAAATTATTTTCTCAAGTTAAATTTAAAAAATAAATAATTATAATTATGTATCGAAAATAAAAATCGAATTAGAAATCGAAATATAAATAAATATGAAATTCAATTTTTAAATTAAAAAATAATAAAAAATTTGGAGAGATCCCGAAGAGATCCCGGAGAGACACTCGGCCCACTGGGAGAGTGGGATCTCTCCACCGGAAAAGTGGAGAGATCCCACTTTTTAGAGATCCCCATTGGGGATGCTCTTATAATTATCGAGCTCAGGGAGTATATAAGAGCATCTCCAGCCGAGAGCCCCTTTCTCTCGGCACTATTCCGACAGGGAGGGACTCTCTCCAGATTTCGTATCCAGCCGCAAGCCCCTCCCCCGGGCTCTCTCTTATTTTTAATTAATTATTTATTCAATTTTCGATTTGTTTTTTAATTCGTTTTAATTTCGATTTTATTTATTTATTTAATTTTATTTCCAATTAAAAAAGTAACATTTTTTTTGATTTTTTTTTATTAAATTAAAACAGACATTGATTTAAACAAACAAAGTACAACATAAGAGAAATAATTTTAAACATACGCAAACTAATTTGGGCCTCTACGCGCCCACATATCTTCGACCAAATCATTGTAAAGATCACTATGTTTGGTCCTATCGCGTAGCGACGCGTTTCGCTCCAAGTACTCCTGAAATGAACCGATAGCTCCTCGATACACTCCACCATTAGCAGAAGTAGAGGCTTTCTCGTCTGGTGGAGCCCAATTTGTCGCGTTTGCTCCTTCATCCTCGATTATCATATTATGTAAAATAATACAAGCATACATGATATCTTAAATATTATCATGATACTAGAGTCGAGATGGCCACTAACCATGCCCCAACGGATTTGTAAAATGCCAAAAGCGCGTTCCACATCTTTGCGCGCTGCCTCTTGCAGAACTTTGAAACGGTCCACTTTTTCATCAGTGGCGTGTGGTGGGGCTGCAACAAAAATGGGCCACTTCGGATAAATCCCGTCGGCAAGGTATTAACCCATATTGTATTGCCTTCCGTTGGCGAGGAAATGAACCAGATGTGCTATTCCTTTGACGACGTCGCTGAACACCGGCGATTGATTGAGAACGTTGATGTCGTTGAGCGCTCCAGCTACCCTGAAAAAGGCGTGCCATATCCACAGATCGTGAGATGCAACAACCTCAAGGATGATGGTAGGGTGGCCCTTATCTCCACGTGTGTACTGGGCCCTCCACGCCACTGGATAGTTCTTCCATGCCCAGTGCATGCAGTCGATCGAACCGAGCATCCCTGGAAAGCCGTGGCGAGCCTCGTGCATTGCCAGAATTCGTTGACAATCATCTCCGGTTGGCTTCCTCAAGTAATGACCACCAAAGATGGTTCGAATCGCCGATGCAAAGTTCTTCAACGAATCTATAGCGGTAGTCTCCGACATTCGCAAGTACTTGTCGAATTGGTTGCCGGGACCCCCGTAGGCGAGTTGACGTATAGCGGCGGTGCACTTCTGGATCGCTGTGAAACCCGGCCTGCCTATTGCATCATGTCGTTGTTGGAATTACTCGACGCGAGTCTCCAATACTTGAACGATGCGCAAAAACAGATACTTCGACATTCGGAAACGTCGACGGAACAAATTGTCGGGGTAAGTCGGGATATCAGCAAAATAGTCAGAGAAAAGTTGGGCCGCTCCTGTGACTCGATCCCGATCGATCATTCGCCGAACGGGATACCTCCGACGTTTTGCCGACTCAGTGGCCTTTTCCTTCTTCTTCTTCTTCTTCTTCTTCTTCTTAGCTTCTTTAAATTTGCGAGCAATTTCGGCAGTCTTCTGGATTTGTTGGTACATCGCATCGAGTTCGCCGGAGGATGAGGAGGAATCGGATTCAATTTCGGAAGAGCTCGACATATTGATGAAGAAAATTGTAGGAAATATGAATTTTTTGTGATAGATTTGTGTGTAAATTGGGTAGAAATTGTGTATAGAAGGTGTAGAAATTGTGTGTGTGACTGTGAGTATTTATAGGGGAATTGAGAAATTAGCCGTTAGAGGCTTAACGGCACATTTCAATTTTTTTTTATTTTTTTATTTTTCAGTCTGAAAAATCAATTTTTTTAAAAAAAATAAAAAAATTGGCCTGGCTGACGTCATAATGACGTCAGCCTAGGCGATGCAGGCGGGCGCGAGCCGGGCTCCTGATTGCGCGTCGGGCTCGCCGGGGTAGGGGCTCGCCAGCACGGCCTGGGCTCGCGGAGCGGGCTCGAGCCCCCCGGGTCCGACACGCTGGAGAAGCTCTAACAATATGGATTTTTTTGCACGTACTGCACTATTTAAAATTTGCATCTAACATTTACATTTATTGTTCAAAAGTTAATTCATTTTGATCGATCTTTCTATTTAGACGAAATTAGTAAAAAAGAAATAAGGAAAATCAAATTCCAAGAAAAAAAATAAAAAAATCTACTATTACCTCCATCCCATTATATTAGAGCTTATTTTCTTTTTGGTCCGTCCCATTATATTAGAGCTATTTCCTAAAATGGTAAAAATAGTTGACTATAATTAACTCTCTCCTTAAAATTAATTATAGCCACATATTCTTCCATTCATTGGTTTCTGTGCAAGTCAAACTAGCTCTAATATAATGAGATTGAGGTAGTATAAAGAAATGAGGGTCATCAACGTGCGGTCACGTGCTCCCTGCTTCTCCTTCTCCTTCTCCGACGCCATAGCCATCTCCACTGAGCTCCTCCGCTCTTATCTCACTCACGGAACATACTAAACTACACACACACACTCATGTTTATACCCACATGTTATGCAGTTCTGCGCATTGATTGACGCATCCCAGCTGCATCGCGATGGCAATTCTGAGCTCTCTCGCTCTTCTCCCCGTTTCTCTCTCTATCCATTCAAAGCCCCTTCTTCGAAATTCCAATCGAACTAGGGCTCAATTTCAAAATGTCCAGTGCTTATCGCCCGGCGAGGACTTACCATTGGACTATGAGAGCTGGATGCCGAAGCGCGACGCCAAGAGTCGCCGGAGGGCAGGGGTTCTGCTCCATCCGACGTCGTTTCCCGGCCCTTTTGGCATTGGCGATCTCGGCCCCCAAGCCTTCCAGTTCCTCGACTGGCTTCACGACGCCGGCTGCTCCGTTTGGCAGGTTCATCGATTGCATTGATCACAAGTATTCAGCATGATATTTGTTAACAAACTTTGGATGATGATTATATTGTAACGAGAACTAATTCTGACTGAAAAACACTTTCACATTGTAAAATCTGATTCACTGCTCGTTATCATGTTAATATATTCTCTCGCTGTCAACTGAAAGTGCCATGGGATTCGTATAAGTTCGTTACTTGTTAGACGATTGACTTTATGAAACTTTACATCCATCTTGGCACCTTTTTATAGTACGGAGGGTGCCAAGATGGATGGGACGGAGGGATTACTACTTTGTTTTATTAAAGTTTGACGTATTTACTCATATATTGGTCCAGTCATGTATATTCGAACGAGCTAAGGGTGGAAGCAGAACGAGTTCCAAACTGAAGTTGGAAAAATTATATATTAGTGAGATAAGAACTTGATGATGGTCTAGGCTGATTGGTAGGAAGACTTGCTTTTTGAATCTTTTGGTGATGGTTGTTTTTCCTGCAGGTTCTTCCTCTTGTTCCTCCTGGGAGGAGGGCTAATGAAGAGGGATCACCATACTCAGGACAGGTTTTGTGGTTTTCTTTCACTTACGTGTTGTATCTAAATTTATTTTCGTAAGAATAATTATTTGAGTATTCACATTTCACGGTTTGAAGGAGTATATACAGAAAGAAGACATATATCCATTATTGACAGCAACTATTGTGCTAAAATGCTAGTAGTATTCATTCAGTCCAGTTTCTCTCTGTACAAAATCGTGTACCGGCATTTACTTATTTACAGCATGTTCATATTGTTTCAGGATGCTAATTGTGGCAACACACTTTTGATTTCTCTTGAGGAACTTGTCAAAGATGGCCTACTGTCAAAGGAAGAGTTACCCAAACCATTGTGAGTACTACGCTATATTGACTGTGTTTATACTCTGTAAGTCTTATTAAATTCCTTCTGTGATTTCTGTCATACAAATCATGCAGAGATATGGATCGTGTGAATTACACAGCTGTGGCTGATGTCAAGGATCCTTTGGTGGCTGAGGTAGGGCAAAGTGACTCATCTTCTCGGTTAATGTTGTATTTTGATTCTTAAAATTAGTTTTTCACATTGTTATCCATGTCAGTTCAAATTATTTCTGTATACGGTTTGCGTGAAAAGTTGGTCTGCCATTCAGGACTTTTTACAAAATTTATTTAGTAAACCAGTGTGTAAATGAAATCCCTTCTCTCGAAATATTCCATTGAGAAGCTAGCTCATATTGCTGACTACTCATAGAAACAACACAAAATTTTTATATGCATATGAAAACCCTTTAGAACGTACTCCCTCCATCCCATAATTTTAGTCTCGGAGGGTTGGACACGGATGTTAAAAAAATGAAGTTTTTATAATAAAATTTGAAAGATTAAGTAGGATTTCAGGGGTCCTTTTGTCAAATTTTAAAGTTGGAGAGAGAAATTGTAGGTAAAGTAGAGTAATTTTTGGTGAGCCACAATGACATATTGTGTAATTGAGTAGAATTTTGAGGATGTTTGATGGATAGTGAGTTTGTTAGTTTTCATTTTAGGTATGAAACTGAATTTGTGGGACGACCCAGTTTAGTAAGTAGGACTAAATTTGTGGGACAGATGGAGTAATTTGCATTCATTTTCTTTGCATTTCATGCATAACTAGTCAAGTAGGAACTTTTTAGAGTAAATGACTGGAGTCATAACTATTGAAGGAATTGATTACCTATTCATAGTCGTTATTTGGATGTTGCTCATCTCTGCTTCTTGTCATTGCCAGTAACGGTTACCGAGTTTTCTGATTTCACTGCTGGATTTTCATGAGTGACTAGTCTTCTTGAAGATGATGCAATGTTCTTTTCAACCTTCCTAAATTGGTCAATCGAACTAAAATCAGCAACTTGGTTTTGTTTTGTTTTGTTTTTTTTTTTTTTAATTTTTTTAAAATTTATTAATTACTCCCCCGTCCCAAACTTGTTGTCCCCTTTCATTATTTTATACTACCTCACATATATTCAACAAAAGGGATTACTAGTTTGGGACTGAGGGAGTACCTTTTAGGCCATCCTATCAGCTGACCATTGTTTTCATGATGTTATAGGCTGCAAAAAGACTTATATCAAGTGAGGGAGAGCTAAAGGATCAGCTTAACATATTCCGCAAGGATCCAAATATTGCAGGTGAGAATTTTGAGTTCCTTTTATGTATTAGTCACTGGTCGAGTGAGGAGGTCATCATAAAGAAGTCAGGTATGTTAAACGAGTGGAGAATTAGGAGTTGATGAGATATGCAGTAATATGACAGCTGACAGCATAAGTTTATATATCTTATTGGTGATTTGGCGTTACTTTGCTAGTATGAGTATTGTACCCCCAAACAGAGTTGTATCCCCATATTTTTCCTTTCTTTTTTTTCTTAAGTTCTGTTATTTTGACTGAATCGAATTTTTACGCGAATCAAGACCGAAAAAAGACGCTCATATGCAGTTCATTCATGAGAGATTTCTATTCATATAACCTCGAGAGTTAGTCCTGTCTAGAGTTTATGCTATGCTCTAATTGTCTACTAAATACTATCCATCCTTAAAAAATATGCTCTCACCACTTTTACCAGTTTTCTCCTGGTGGTATGTTCCTTGCTTAATTACTTGAAGAGACTTGACAAGCTAAAGACATTTGTCATAGTTGGATATAACTTCCTTGCTTCAAATGATGGATCTCTTCTTTCTTGTTCAAAATGAAAAACTTTATTTTCCAGGTGTACAATTTCTTTCATCTTTTCCATCCATCTTTGATTCACGTGTGTTTTCTTCTTACTAAATTTTAGAATTTTACCTCTTTTTTCACTCTGTAAACATGCTATATTGCTCTATTAAGAACTTTCCTTTTGTGTGGTTATTCTGTCCTGCTCCTGAGAGAGTCTCAGTGCTCTAAAACTACGTAATTTGTGCAGGTTGGCTTGAGGATGCAGCATACTTTGCTGCCATTGATGATGCTATGAATACATTTAGTTGGTATGAGTGGCCTGAACCTTTAAAATACCGTCATCTGGCTGCTCTGGAAGATATTTATCAAAGCAAAAAGGAATTTGTAAAATCTCTTGACCCTTTTGCCTCGTTTGGTTCTTGCTTCTTTACTTTTCTGAAAGCATGCATCTGTTTTGCAGATAGATGTATTCATTGCTCAGCAATTCCTGTTCCAAAGGCAATGGCAGAAAGTTCATGATTATGCTCAGACGAAAGGGATAAGTATAATGGGAGATATGCCTATATATGTAGGTTATCATAGTGCAGATGTATGGGCTAATAGTAAACATTTTTTGCTGGTGAGATCTCCCTTTATATCCAATTTATGTCCTATGCTTCAATGCTTTGTATTGCACAACTCACCATCCATGGTTTCACTAGAATCGAAGTGGCTTTCCACTTCTGGTTAGTGGTGTTCCCCCTGATGCCTTCAGCGAAACTGGTCAGCTTTGGAACAGGTTAGTGCTCATCTAGAAATTTATGTATGCAAAATTCTCATCATTTTACTGCTTTCACTGTTAATGTGAGTGATCACTCTGGTAACCCCACTGTTGCACATACTGCACAGATACTTCCTTTTGTCATGCACCACACAGCCATGTCTGATTACGTTGAGCAATTGAAAATTGGTTTTCATTTATATTCGATCAAGCATTTTTCATGCTTTAACCTACTTAAAATATTGTTTGCGCACCATTAAAGTTGATTACCTGGAGAAAGAATCTTCAAGAAAAAGTGTCCTGGGCCAAAGATTTGTCATCTGAATCGTTAGGGTTGCTATAATTCCTACACTATTGCAGGGCTTTTTTTTCTGTAACTTATCTGGATTCAAATCTTATATTATCTCATTCAGCATTATCAATGTGGGTGCAAAAGAAACAATTGATCTTTATAATGTTAAAACTCTGGCGTGATGAAGCATATTTTTGGAAATTGCCTTGTTCTCGTAATGGTGACTATTGAACTTTTTCTTCGAGATAAGCCCTTTATATGATTGGAAAGCCATGGAAAGAGATGGATTTTCATGGTGGACACGGCGTTTAATACGGGCTCAGAATCTGTTTGATGAATTCCGGATTGATCACTTTAGAGGATTTTCTGGCTTTTGGGCTGTTCCCTCTGGTGAGATGATTATAATTTAGAAAAATTACACGGCCCTATTATTATAAGGAACAATAACGCTTCATTTTTTTTTTCAGAAGCTAAAGTTGCTACTGTAGGGAGATGGAAGGTGATATCCATTGTGTTATGTTTTTTTTTTTCCAGCACTTCTGACTGACAATATATGGTACATTACTTAAATGATATTTTGATTGACAGTAGGTTGGACCTGGAAAGTCTCTTTTTGATGCCATCTTCAGAGCTGTTGGAGAGATCAATATTATAGCGGAAGACTTGGTATGTTTGACCAAATAAGACGTTAAAAATAGCAAAGTCTTGATTGGGGAAAAGTGACCTTGAGTTTATTTTAATAAGAGACATGAAGTATCCCTCAGAATTAGGAGTCGATGGAATAATTTATTCTCTTTATTTTGTTTCTTTGTTTCTTTTCTTTTCTTTTCATTTTTCCTTCTGCCCCTTCCTGTTTGGGAGGCACATGGTGTTAAAGAACTGTAATGCTGAAACTAAAGGCTCTGTTGAATTGCAATGGAATGCTGGTTTTACTGTGACCCTTTTTAACAATTAGCTGGGAATTGTATATTATTACTCCCTCTGTTCCATTCTATTTGACATGTTTCTATTATTTTTTACTCACATATATTCAAGAAACATGTCAAGTTGAACGGGACGGAGGAAGTAGTTAATTTCACATATTATATTTTATCCCCCTTAAGCACTCATTTTTTGCTATCATTTCATCTTTACCAAGAGATCTAATTTGGCTTGTTCTCCTGCAGGGTGTTATTACTGAGGATGTGGTGCAGCTTAGGAGATCCATTGGGGCACCTGGCATGGCAGTTCTCCAGTTTGGTAATTTTTTTTGTCATTTTTGTATTTTATTTTCCCTGTGAGCATTTATTACTGTTACCCCTGATTTATTGGTCTTGTTTCTTTTGGGTGGTGTTTCTAGGCTTTGGCAGTGATGCTGAAAATCCCCATTTGCCTCATAATCATGAAGAAAATCAAGTGGTGTACACTGGCACTCATGACAATGACACGGTAGCTTCTTATGTGCTTGGATTCCTCTCATGTTATCACTAGAATTGATTTACATTCAGCCTTTGAACTATATGATAGTTTTCCAAAGACAGAAGCCCTAATATTTATATCTAATGCCAAGTTGGGGTGGTGATGGGTGCTGGGGTTCTCTTTTAGATAGTGATGGTGGCAGAACATCATGTTGTAAAACGACTAAAAGATATCCTGTCATCCAAGCAATTATTCCATGGAATACTCATTATGGATTTTTATTTTATCTTTTAGATAAATTCTTTATATAGGCAGGAACTCCATGGGGGTGTGGGGTTGATGGAAGAAGATTGTTGTTAACATTATTGATAATTCTTTATTCTCAGATTCGAGGATGGTGGGATGTGTTGCCCGAAGAAGAGAAATCTAATGTGAGTATGGATGAATTACCTCAACCAATTTTCGAATATGGAATGTTGACTAATCAAACCCTGTTCTTACATAATTCTGTTATTTAGGTGGTGAAGTATCTTGGTAATATTGTTGAAGAGGATATCTCGTGGGAGTTAATCAAAGCAGCACTTTCTTCAGTTGCACAAACTACTATTATACCGATGCAGGATATTCTTAAATTAGGAAGTTCAGCTAGGATGAATACGCCGGCAACTCAGGTAAAAAGGACTTCATATGCATGTGCTGTGTGAATTGACTCTTATGCACTTGTATTTGTGATAAGATCCTTGGACTGCATCAATTTGTATCAAACTTTCCTCAGAATGTAATATATAAATCACGGAAAAAAGAACTAACTGATAGAGATTTCAGGGCAAGGGCTAGAGTGATTGTGGTGCAATCTTTCTTTTCTGTAAGAAGTGTAAGATTTTGGAAGGCTTTTCTGGGATTTATATTACTTCTGAAGAACCCAAAAGAAGTTCACTTCATTGTGTGAAGGGGCATATTTGCATAGTTCCCTAATTGAGTATGAAGATGGTTTTTGTACATATGAATGTTTCCTCACTTTTAGGATCAGTCCGAATCCACAAGCGAAAAGAGCTTCAATCTGGAATATTTATGAAAATTTGAAATATAGTAACAGTATGCATGCATCGAAGGTATCATGGAAGAACTCATGAATGATTTTTTCACTTCATTTATAATGTGCAGTTTGGAAACTGGAGTTGGAGAGTACCACAATCAATGAGCTTTGATAGCATGACATGCGAAGCAGAGAGGCTTAAAGATATGATTTTGTTGTATGGCCGACTATAACAAATGCTCTCTAGATTGAATACAGTTAAGCAATTCATACTTCACCTCAGTATGTTATTCCAGCTAATATAATGTCACCTGCTCAGAGTTCTTTCATTCAAACTGTTTCAAAATGTTGAGCAGATTCTACAACTGTCGCACCAGCTCCAAACAACACAAATAAGAGGCAGCAAACTCCTCTGTTGGGACGACGAAATGTTGTGTTATAAAAGAAGCCCGTTGAAGGCAAAGAAACGGAAAGTTGAGACAGTTTCTGGTTTTTTTTTTTACATCCAAAAACAGTTCTACTAGTTTTATGTAGAATGCAACTCACGGATGAATTTATGCAATAAAATGTAAAGAAGAATGTATCATAAAACTTTATTAAATAGAAAAGAGAAACCTTTCTTCTATGGGTTTTGGTTCTCTCTCTCTCTCTCTCTCCAGTTGATGTTTGATGAAATCGATTGGTTTATCTATTGCTCTGGTTTGTTATTCTATACTCTCTTAATAATTTCAACTCAAATATGAAGGCCCTGTTTTTCTTTTGAAAACTTGCCTTATTTACTCTTGGGAAATGGCTATCTTTTCATTTTTATTTTCTATATTTCAATAATATTATAACAAGTTAAGCTTATAAAATGATAGTGATATAATACAATTATTTATATAATGACCATTTATGTGTACGTGTGTTGGCATAGTGATAATGACTAGTGTTAACATATGCTATTTATTAATTTGAGTTGCTAAACAGACAAAAAATGTCAAATAACTTTATATATTTGAACTTTTCTCGACTTTTCTACCAAAAATATTGGGCATAAATTAGTACACTTCTAGATTGTGATATACTCCCTCCATTTTTCTCGAAGTATCTCACTTCTTTTGGGCACGCTTATTAAGGGAGAGAAAGAAAGGTTCAAAATGATTAATGAAAATGATTAAAGAGACTAAGGGGGAGAGGCATAACAAACAGCCATAACAAACAAACTACTAAGCATCATTCCTATTCTAATAAACAGTCTCACTACCCCTTCAAACATAAAGCATAAAAGCAAGTAAGGAGAGAGAAGAAAGTAATAGTACAAGAAAACAAGCATGTTTCTCTGAAGACAACAGTGGACTTATAGTAGCAGAGGCATCATATGAAATACTATGTATGTATCACTCACTGTATCTACTAGAGCTAGAAGCATAGGCATGTAATATGTATATCAGCTGAAGCTAAGAGGAAGAGAGAGAGAGAGAGAAATACATGATCATCTCATCTTCCTTATAGCAAACTGAGAGCTGCATGAGAAAATATATCAGACATTATCGGCTGCTTCAGGTGGAGCAGAAGCAACAAATTTTTCTAAAGCATCGAAAAGTGCTTTCGCATCAGCAACGGGATCCGTCTTCATCCGTTTTCTTGGAGGGAGTAGGTTTAGATCGATATCTCCACCCTCCGGCTGAATAGTGTCAGCTCCAGCAGCTGTGCTTACACTTGAGCTCCCTGAAGCCCCTATCCCAACATTCTCCATTAAAGTAGACTTCACAGCAGCAAAATTTTGGCAAGCCCAACGAGCTAGTCCACGATACTTCCTATCCTCAGCATGGAACATCCTCTTGTAGTATTGTCGGAACAGCTTTACATCATCATCATTGCCACTGTTTTCCATAGATGTCCAGGCTGATTAAGAGGAAAGGAAAACATTTATCAATATGCTGATTTGATATAATTTTCAAATAGTAAAGACTAAAGAAAATCACTTACCGATCTCAAACAAGTTAGTCTCCAGTTTGGTGTCTTTCCTTTTCAAGTCATTCATCACTTGTAATTTCGTCTTGTTAAGAACCAGCAGATTCTTGATTTTGTCCTTCACCTGAGAAAGAAGTTCTTTTATGTAAGTTATGAATGTTGAGTGATATTGGCAAAAATAGAATTTACCCTTTCTATCTTGGCAAAAATAGAATTTACCGTTTCTATCTCCTCATCTGTGTAAGCCTTGTTTGTCGCACTAGAATCTGCAAAAAAGTAATTGGGAAACAACATACACTACTTATATAATTGGCTTTGAGATTCAAAAGGGACACCCAAAATTTCTACATTGCACAATACAGAAGTACTAATTCTGGAAAATGAATGAACTTTATCAATATAAGCCACAAACATATACAACAGAGAGGGTGAGATTAAAATTTGGTAGAAGATGTCTACCATCAAATCACCAAATTAAACAAATCGAAAATCTGCACATTCTAGAAGACTCAGCCCAACCAGAAAAATTAAACACAAAACTGAAAATCAAGAACACAAGCAGAAGTCTTTTAATGATTCAACTTCGCAATAACATCAAATCATCAATTCATTGCAATAATATAGAGAGAGAATATTCGTCAATTTCGCAATCAGAGTTCCACTATCAGTGCGTAATGGCTCTCGACGCCAATCTCGCCGTTCCGGCCTTGCCGGAGAGCCTGAGCTACGCCAACCGCACCAGCATAGGGTACTTGCTGAATCAATTGTGGAAGAGAACCACCGCGAATTTGGATAGGGTAAAATTAAAAATAGTTCTACTGGACATTTTCTTATCGGAGGGGGGGCTATGATAAAAATTGGGAGAATAACAGTAAAAGTGGGCCGGGCTGAGCACATATCACGGGCCTATGCGATATCTTGGGCTATATTTCCTACCAAACATATTTCTTCTGATAAATTTACAAACTTCCAAGATTCGGAATCAAGAAAATTTAATACTCAAGAATTGATGATCAATGGATGAAAGTTGTTGGAAATTTGGTTTTTGACCAAATAAATAATAACAAAT
>CM038111.1:14706446-14786744 GCA_001642375.2 Mentha longifolia
CAAATAAATAATAACAAATATTTAATTTATTACATAAATTAAATATTAGATTATTGTTCTACTCGCGGAGTAGATGAGCGTGGTATATTTATAGGCTCAAAACCTATTTCCGGTGAGTGAGATATAAATGTTCAAAGTTTGGTGGAAAGTTACTTCATTAGTTAATGAAGTGTAAGTTATACCACATTGATTAAATATTAATGTGGTGTGCTGTTTAAAAGTGTTTAAACATGTGGGCTTAATAACAAGTGGACCAAGTAAGTGGATAAGTGTGTGGTTGGGCTCTCGCGTGAGCACACACTCGATCCGGCCCCGCCGTCCGTGCCGGACGGCACGGACGGCTCGGCTCCGGCTCCGGCTCCGGCTCCGGCTCGGCTCGGCTCGGGCTCGGGCTCGGGTTTCGTGGCCGTGGACTTGGATCTTGGCAATTGGTCCTTTGGGTGGTCCTTTGGGCCTTTGGCTTGGGCTTGGGCTTGGGGTCTTGTGTACTATATTTTTTGGACCACAAAATATATAGTATTTTGGGCCATGTGAAAGCCCAATTGCCTAGCCCAATTCTAATGAGATGGGGCCTACCCGTCCAGCCCAATTCGTGGCCCATCCGAAGAAGACTCTGGAAGGTGTCTCTTCAGCTGAACAGTCAGCCTTTTCCACTCCACCACTAACCCACTACCTTAGTGGCTGTTAATGCCTTTATGGCATTTGATGTCCCTACTGAATGAGCAGCCTATAAATAGAAGGCTCTGCAGGCCATTCTAGGACACACAACTCAAAGCATTTTGCATCATCTCTTCTACATCATTCAGTTTTTGAGCTCAGTTCCTTCGCCTTTTATTTCCAGTTCGCCGGAGCTTCTTAGTTTGTGGTGCTGCTACTAAGAAGACGAGAAGTCGTTTTATCTTTGGGGACGAAGCGCCAAATCCGCGAGCACTCGGGGCGTAATTCGTCTTGCGGAAAGAGGGTTTCCTCGACTCGACTTCAAATTTCACTTTGTTCGTAGTTTTTTCTTATTTCACTTGTAATCTTCGATTGTATTGTACGCCCGGCAAGTTCTACTTTTCCTACAGAAGTGACTTACGCGATTTCGTTCCGAGCGCGAGGTTCAGATCAACCTCTTCTTCTAACTCAAATGCAGTTTTCGTCTGGTACTCGTAGCTACTCACTCTTCCGAGGCTCTTCAAACTCGTCTTTTTCGTCGACGTATCATCAACTATACCATATTCTTTACGCAGATCAGACATCAGAATCTCAGTCGCTTTTGTAATCTCAGTCGAGTGATCACAATGCAGCTTATACACTTCATGGAACTTCCTCTTGTAGTACTCCTTGAAGAATTTGGAATCACTAGAAAATCTTGAAGCAATTGATGTTGACGATCGTAAATGAAAAACCCTCTACGTTATATGCAGGGAGAGATAGCTAGTAACTGCCACTAACAACTTATTTCAATTGAATTCTTTTTTCCTTTTCTTTTTTTTTGAACGGGGATGGATTAGTTTTGTGCGCGCGCATTCCGTTATCTTCCGTTGGATGACTAACTGACACGTGGAACTAACCTTGGGGATTGGGCCCATCATCAAAACCCTTTCATGCACTTTTTTAATTTGATGTTACGCCCGCAGATTCCAATAGTCTATTACTCCTGCACCTCCGGCATCAACACCACCTTCGTCGGCCGCAAAGAGCAGTCTCTCATCTGTTTCGAGCGTACGTCATCCTCGACATCTGGTAAGATGAGGGATCAGGGCATTGATTTGGATGTAATCACATACGCGTACATCTTTGATCGGAGGGCTAGGATTAGCCGGATAAGGCGAGGGAAGTCTTGAAGGAGATGAGAGAGTATGGAAGTCTTGCAGCTTATAATGCTTTGATCAGAAACTTCTGCATTGCTAAGAGGATTAGGAGACGCATACAATGTGATGGAAGAGATGCATGATGGTGAAGGGATTGAGCCCTAATGCCACGACTTTTAATGTGATTTTGAGGTCACTTTTTTGGATGAATGACCTGAAAAGCTAGTGGAGCTTGTATCTGAGGATGAAAGAGCTGAGATAGGATGCATGCCTAATACGCAGTCGTGTATGTTCTTGATTAGGTTGATGAAGAGGCAAGAGAAAGTGGATTTAGCCCTCGAGCTGTGGAATGATATGGTTGAAAAGGGATTTGGAGCCTTCACTTTGGTCTCGGATGTGCTGTTCGATTTGCTTTGTGATGTGGGGAAGTTGGAAGAGGCTGATCATGAGAGGTGTTTCTTGCAAATGGTGGAGAAGGGGCAGAAGCCTAGTCAAGTATCTTTTAGGAGGGATCAAAGTGCTTATGGAATTGGCAAGAAAGGACGATTATCTTGCAAATTTGTCGGAGAAGATGACTGCGTTTGGTTCTGCTACTCAGACGAGGAAGACTTATGTGGATGAGCTGGATAAACCTATCTCTGAGATTATGATCTGATCATCTGAAAAGAATGCCAATTTTTTCGAGATCGATGCATCCAAATCCATGTATTTAATTTTACTAGCAGAGATTAAGTGCGTTGCACGTAGATTTTTTTTTTTATTAATTTCAAAAATATGTTAAAAATAATAGTACTATAATTTTTGTTATATTTCACTATTTATATTATACATATTATTTATTATTGTTACTTTTATGATATAGCTCGTAGGAAGCAATATATTCTTGAGGGGATAAATAAGAGTAGAGAAGTAGGATTGTAGTTGAAATATGAGAAGTTTATATAAATTTAATTTAATAATAAAATTATATTTATAATTACTTTGTTACCCTTAAAATATATTTAGAATATGCGATATATTAGGCAAAGTAGAAATTATAAGAATCAGGTCTTGTATAATAGAAACTAGCAAGTATTACGTACCTTGCACATATAATCTCTTACTAATAAATATCAAAATCATATACAATCAATAATAAATTAAAAAAATCTTTAAAAGTTACAATAATATTAATTATATTAATTTTAATAAAATATTTGCAAGTAGGTGTAAAGTATAGTTAAAAGTTATATCCTATCTTTAATATAGTTTTTGAAATTGCATAATTGTGAGAATCAATATATATTACTAATGTAGTCCTACTTGATTTAATTGATCGACTTTAGAGTAAGTAAAAATATATATATTATATTCTTTTATTACAAGGTGGGAGAGTTGCTCTTATTTGATATAACCCCAACTAATTTTTACGGTAGTTTCAATTATATTAATTACTATGAAGAGTCTTTCATATGTTAATCTGTATTTCAAAAGTACAAACTAAAGGGGGTAATGTACTTCCTTCGTTCATGAGAATTGTGCACTTTATTTTCGTTAAGCATTTATGTATGTCGAAAAGTGACTATTAAGATAGCATTTTAGTCTTGTTTGATGTAGTGTATGATACTCTATTGTGATCAGTGTATAGCGCACTACATCAAGTGAGACCAAAATTTTATCTTAACATCTATTTTTGGCACATTAAAACACGTGACGAAACAATAGTGCACAATTATCACAAACGGAAGTTGTATCATTTTGGAATTTTACATATCTTTTCTCTATGGAATGTATCCTATTAGTTTTAGCCATGAACCACGTATAAATTTAAAGGGAGTGCATTTATAATTTATATATCTAATTCCTCCAAAACTATTAATAAAAATCAAATCACATAATGAGATATAATCATTTTTAATTTCTATCTCTAGAAAACGATATCATCAATTTACATATCATATAGTATCAAAACTATACTTTTAGGTATATATACCTATTCATTTATATAAGGCATACAAACATTGACATATGAGAGGCCGTTGTTCATGCTCATTGCATATTTCTTTGTTATGAATTAGTTTGTTCATTTCATTATTTCATATAATTATTTGAGATTTTGATTATAATATTTATAACTAAAGTTAAATGGATTTCAATGTTACAACTATATAACAACATATTGCAAAATATTTTGAGTATATTTTTCCTTAAAATTTTTAGGAAATATTGCATCAGTTGTTGCATAATTTTTCAAAAAAAAATTATTTATCATTATTAATAAGTATTATCTCTATCTCGTTATATTAGTCTCGTTTTATTTTTTTATATCTCACATTTATTTAGGAAACGAGACTAACTGGAACAGTAGGAGTTTAAATTATACAAATAGAATAATGTGAACAATCAACTAAAACAAACATCTCGATTTTTTTTAAAACCAATTGAAATGATGAATTATCACATGCATTTGAAATTTGATAGCTAAGTTTACATGTTTTAGAAATTTTGCAAATAATTTCGACATTTGTATTAAGTATTTAAAATAAAATAAAAGAAGAATGCCATTTGATGGAATGTATAAATAAAAAATATTAAAATAAAATATCAATGTAACATTTAACAATAATATTTATTTAAGATATACGTGTATATACCATTCCAATATAAAAAAATAGATATATTTATAAGATTTTGTATTTCATAAGACTTTCGTATTTATAAGAGTTTGTACTTGTCGTATTTGTATTTGTTTTGCATGACTTGATTAGG
This sequence comes from Mentha longifolia, assembly GCA_001642375.2. NCBI lineage: Eukaryota > Viridiplantae > Streptophyta > Magnoliopsida > Lamiales > Lamiaceae > Mentha > Mentha longifolia. The sequence goes on from CM038111.1 coordinate 14,710,991, forward strand.
GATGGCAATGAGCCGGATCTGGGCCGGATCTTGTTTGATCCAGATCCAGATCCGAAATTTTAATCCGAAGTCCAAATTCGGCCAAGAACCATCAGGTCTAAAAAAATCGAATCCAAATCCAGATTTATTGGATTTGGCGGATCTTGGGTCTAGACCCAGATCCGTAGTTATCACCTAAAAATGTCTTTAAAAAAGAATGAAAAATAAAAATAAAAAATTCAACCATAAATGAATTTATTTGCACCAAAATAAATAATTTTTCTCACACTAACTGTCAAGAATTTTCCACACCAATAATCCATTTGCTAATAAAAAGTGTCATTCACTTAAACATATAAAAAAACATGAAACGTATCCATATTTTAGGCATCAAACTTTCAGATTAAAAATAGATTTATTAGGGTTTGAGATTTATTTAGAATAACTAAGTAGATATAGATATTTATTAGTAGAATATTATAAAATAATATATATATTAAATGATCCGGGTCCTTGGGCCGGATCTGGATCTCAAAAATAAAATTCCAAATCCAGATCCGGAAATTAAGAGTGAAGTCTGGATCCGGCCTGAATCCATTGGGTCTAAAATTTTAGCACTCCAAATCCTAAAAAATGGATCTGGACTCCCGGATCTGGACCGGGTCCAGGATCCACTGCCATCCCTAGACTTGATATCATTAAGTCCGATAAAAAGTTATAGTTGATTGGTAAAACTCTTAAAATAACAAATAATTAAATATAATTTGAGTTCAACTTAAATATATATATTTTTAATATTAAATAATTATAATTATAAATACTTGATTAAGTATATTAGAGGAATATTTTAAGCAAATCATATTTTGTAAGAATAGACTTTTATAATAATAATTAGCAATAGATACTTATCATCCATAAAAAAAATTAAATCGAACTAAAATAATAAATAAGGTAATTTCCATACTTAAATTTATACATATATATACTATATTTAAATGTATAATATAGTACTCCCTCCGTTCCACTTATATAGGGATAGTTGACTGCACTTTTGTGAGACAAAAGTGCAGTCAACTATCCCTATATAAGTGGGACAGAGGGAAGTATAACATAACTGTCCTTAAATTTAAAATACTATAAGATTATAATAAGCAATCTACATTAAGTACTCATAGCTTTTATTATATAAGTATAGATAAATAGATTTTGGGACGTCCCCTAATCCATGTACACCTTCCATTTATGGAAGTATATCCACTACAATAATGTCTTTTTATATCATTATTACTACACTTTGTATTTATCAATTTTACCATTTATGAAACCCAACTTTCACTCATAAATAATATGTGGAATTCAATCTACACTTACAATAAATAATATGAGTCAATTATATTCCTTTTTAAAATTCGTACGAGTCACATAGGGACATGAAATTGGGGTAATATATAATAGGGTTTTTCAATCATGAGATGAGAACTTTAATATTTATGTCGAATATGCAAAAATTGTAAAAATTCAGTATATATATGTGACAACTGAAATTAAATTGGAAATGTTGAGTACTAACTTGCAATTTACCTCCTTTTTTTTTTTTGAATAAAGTTTAAGATGAGTAGTTATTTATATACTACTTCGCATTTGTTTTGACAATGAAAATAAAACGAACTAAGTCTTACTATGAAAATCAAAATACTAATCACTTACACTAATTTTTGTAAGATGGATGTAGTGGACCCTTAGCTATTATAGATGGATAATGGTGTAATATAGAAGATTATGTATTTTCGTGGTGTAAAATGTTGATCGGTGATGAAATGCGTAAATTGGAGAATAAAGAATTGGGAGAAGAGTAGAAGAACAGTAGGAAGAGAGAGAAACTAGTTTTTCATTTCCTACCAATAGTCCCTAAAATTCTATGCTAAATAACATAACTTGGTAGAAAAGAAACATATAAATAAAAAAGTAGCACTTCTCCTAAAATAAACAACACTTCTTCTTCAGCCCAAAACCAATTACTCCAGCAGCCCAAAAGTAATTAATCCAGCAGCCCAAATTCATTTTAAACTTTATTTCCCCCCTTTCTTCTTCGCACCTCCGCCACCGCCATTCACCCTGATCTGGGTCATAACATGGACTCTCCCAATACTATGTACTCCGTAGTGGGGAATGGCTGTACACTTCTAGAGTTGGGATTTCTCTTATAAGTTACTACCATTTGTTGAATTTTGAAATAAATATTTGTGTTATTGCATGGTTGTATGCAATACTACTAATTTGAGTTGGCGATTTATGTCGAGGTTTTCGCTGTGCTTCTTGGTGATATAAATTGCATGAAATTTTATTTATTCAATTATTATTATTTGGATAAATATGGAGGATTATGTGGAGAGATATTATTAAAGATATTTCCATAATATTGAAGATATGCAGAGATCTCCTAAGGATGAAATATTGATTTTGATGTTTTTCTTGCTCAAATTGTTGAGAGATGTATTGGTATGTCTACTGGTTATGACAATCTTGTCAAGTTTCTTGCACCCATGAACAGATGCAAGTGAAGTATGATGCTCATAAGTTGAGTATGATGTTTGGAAAGGGAGTAGATGTTGTGAATTTCCAAACAAAATTTGAAGATGTCCTGAAAAGAAGTTGAGTGCTGACATCTTGTTTTAATGCTTGTTATGTTTTCAAGAAATGGATATGGGCTTTAGTGAGAGTGCTTGTGTAGTTGAGGTGGAGCAATCCATTTATTTTCCTGAGATGGTAGATATTTGATGCTGGCTTCTTCGCTTATAACTTGTTGATTATTGAAATTTGGTTGGGTGCGACATATCAAGCTTCTGTTGGTAGAGATGTTTGGATCTCTAATTTATAAGATTTTTGTTAGAAGCTCAATCACTTTTTGGAGAATGGTGTTTGACAGTGTTTGTGGCATATCATTTGCAAGATCAAGACTTAGGAGATTGTTTATTCAGATCTTATTTATGGGATCTTGTCACTCAGAATATTGTGGTTTTAAATGGGAAAGCTCTGAAGGCTCTTAGGTTTATTCCTAAACTGCTTTATTTTGATATGCATGATGATAATGTTGGAAAGCCACGTGGATCCAGTTCATCTGATGATGAATACACTGCTTAGGTGAGGATGTACCTCAACATGTTCCTCAGAATGTTGTTGAGTGTTCTGCTTCATCTGCTCTGTCTAGTAGAAGAGTGCTATTGAGAGTCTTCATTTGATGTCAAAGGAGATCTGTAGAGATGCTTTTCAAGTTGGTTCTTCAAGAGATCTTCGTGTTACTACAACTCGTGAGTTTGTTGGTCATGAAGTTGCGTGCTTAATGTGGACTTTTAAACTAAGTGAATTGTTGCTGAAGATGTGCATAAAGTTTTTGCACAATATGTTATGTGTCGCAGATTGGTTCAAGAGTTAAATATTGCAGGTCTTTTTGTGGATTTTGAGGTTAGATGTTGAAATTTGATGAATATGTTGATTTGAGTGAAATATCTACACTCATACTCGTCTTCGTGATGATATTTGGGCAATCAAATTTCTCCTTGATGCATAGGAAAATGGTCATGACGGTTATAGTGGTGTACCTGCTAATGAAGATGATCAACTTGGATCATGTATTATATCTCTCTTCAAGCATTCTGAGGAGTTGAATGCAAGAATGCAGGTGTTACTACTAAAGATAGATGATGAGGAGTTGTTTGGTGTTCCTTGTTCTTGTGTTTTTAAGAAAAGAAGTTCGCATTGAGGGGGGGGGGGGGTATTGTAGTAATGTTGGTTATTCTCAGTAGAAGTCTTGTATTCAAGGGGAGTGTGATGCGTACTGATGTGCTCAGTAGTTGGTGAAGACTGATCTGTTTGGCGGTGTTCTTCAATATGTCTCTAAGGATGTTCCTCAGAGTTCAGTTCAGATTATTTGATACTGGTGTTGGTATTGGTGGTGCTCTGATTGTTGGTCCCTTTGTATTTTTGTGACAAAAAGGAGGAGAAAGATCAAATGCAAGTTTTGAAAAAGCTTGGATGCAGGGGGAGTTGAAAAGATCATATAAAAGATTGGTTGCATTTGGAGTTGCTTATGAAGCTGTTGAGATTTCTTTTTGTGTTACTGGTGTGTTGCTGCAAGTGAAGCATGTTGGTTCCCTGATTGTTGCAACAGTCATTCTTGTTATCGTGTGGATTTCTGGTTTGAACTTCTGGTGATTTTGATCCTTTAGTTATTGATGCTGCTATTAAAAGTAAGTATGTTTCTGATGTTGATTTGGAGTTGGGATGTTGTCCTCCGGTTTGATCTTTGGATTTCTATATCCAAAAAGGGGGGGAAATGAAGCATGCCTTCAGGGAGAACCATTGTACATGTTAACTTTGGTGTTTGGTGGATCTGAGTAGGTTTAACATTGGTATTGGTACTGTGGGTGCGCTCCTTTACCTATCAATAGTTATTCCCTGTTATGGATTAAGGGGGAGCTGATAATCTGATCTGGAAGTTCATGTTTGTGGTTTCTGCTGATCTTTTTTGATAAGTACAATTAATGTTCTTGATAATGTACTTATTTGTGTTCTTGAACGAAGAACAATGGTCTTCTGCTTGGAATGCATGCAATTTATTTTGGCTACATAAATGCCAAAGGGGGAGATTGTTATTGCATGGTTGTATGCAATACTACTATTTTTGAGTTGGCGATTTATGTCGAGGTTTCCGCTGTGCTTCTTGGTGATATAAATTGCATGAAATTTTATTTATTCAAATATTATTATTTGAATAAATATGGAGGATTATGTGGAGAGATATTATTAAAGATATTTCCATAATATTGAAGATATGCAGAGATCTCCTAAGGATGAAATATTTCCATATCTGCTGAAGTATATAAGAGTGAAGATCTGCGTGTTTCATCTCTGCCGTTTTTCTGAAGAAGAGTGTGAGATTTGAGCGTGAGTTGTGTGTTCTTGCATCTGCAAGTTTTTGGGTTTTTGGGTAAAGAGTGTGTTCAATAAAATTACTTCTTAGTTTTATTGTTGGTGAGTCTGAATTGTGATTCAGAAGTGTTTGATCCTTTTGTGTTTAAGGGTAGAGAACGGGTGCTATCTGCCGATAGCTGGAGCTTGATTACGAGTGCTTCTCGTAGTACAACACACAAAAGCTGGAGCTTGATTACGAGTTGTAAACAGAAGTCTAGGTGACATAAGGTGGAGTCCTTTTATGTAAGTCCTGTACTTCTCTGCTTCGTAATAGTGAATTGTTTCTCTCGGATTTGTCCCCAGATGTAGGTGTTTTATCACTGAACTGGGTTACCAATTGTTTGTGTTCTTTACGCGTTTATTTGTTCCTGCTTCAAGAATATTGTTAAGAACATTGTTAAGAACATACGAATTGCACAACATAGCAATTTCAATTTGATTCTTAGGGGCGTTACTTTGTGGAATATTTTAATATAATGATTGATAAAATATGGGATTTATAGGTTGGGATTAAATTAATAAAATCAATCCATTCTTTACTACGCTCTCTGTCCCATTTTACTTGTATTGTATACTATATTGGGCCGTCCCAACCATCCTGTTTCCTAAAATGGAAATAATTAATACATAAATTAGGACCCTAATTAGCACACTAATCGGCCCACTTAACCACTAAGTCTAATAAACCCCTAATTGCACCTTCTAAAAAAATCAGGAAGATTAATTAATAATAGACCCCTCCTACTTTCTCCCTAAACAAACTATCATAAATTCCCGTGCCGAAAAGGAACAAGCCAAGTGAAATGGGATAGAGGGAGTATACAATACTCCCAACCTAAGACTTATAAGTAAGAAAATACTCTCATAAGGAATAATAAACTGATGAAAGTTTTTATCACTTTATGTGGTCTCTCACTTGTTTTATCTTATGATCTTTAAATTGGAAAATATGCTTAACATGAAGAAAAATATTATCACTGCAAATAGGTGAAAAAGATATTTTGATGATTTGGAGTAAAAAGGTAGGAAAAGAATTGCCCAAGAAATATTTTTTCCTCATTTTCCTTAACCTTTCTAAACAAAATGAGCGACCTAAATTGAGATGTGATGTCAAGTACTATCACACCATTAGAACGACTTGAGATTCTCTATTCCCAAAACTATATCCTAATAGTGTCCCAAAATCCAATTTTTACTAATTTTATTTATTTATTTTAAATAAATTTATTTTATAATAATTTTGTTTAATTTTATGATTATTTTTAAGGGTTCACCCATCCCAATTAGGGTATATAATTATTTTTTTACATTTAATTTTACTTTTATTAGTATATTAGAGTTGATAAATTTAAAAATAAAGTATATAATTTTAAAATTTTCAATTTTTTTTCTTATAAATGTCTATAATGATTTACTAAATTATAGTACTTTTATTTTTATAAAAAAACAATATAAAATTAATAAAAATTAGGTTTTGGGACATTATTAGGACATAGTTTTTGGGATAGAGAATATCATCCCTGTTAGAACTTACTAGCACGTTGAATTCAATACATATATTCAATTTGCAAGTCATATCAGAAAATAATGCATGAAATTTTTTCATTAAACATTATGCATGAAATTTTACACTTGCGTTAGATAAGAAAGATGCATGAAATATCCACAACTACAGGAAAATTGTTATGAACAAAAAATTACGTTTTCGACAATTAATGTACAGATATACACAAATATATATAGATAGATAGATAATATACACTAGAACCCAAAAAATTGGTAAAAAATGATAGAGAATAGGATGAAAAAAAAAAGATGCTAAATAATTGGTGCAAAGATTGAAATTAATGGACACATCAGCAAAGAATTCACTACAAAAAATAAAGTTTTCACCACCATGTAAGTGTGGTTAAAAATATGCTTATGTGTGAAGAATGAGTTTTGCCCACACATAACGTAAATGTCAGCGTGTGTGGTTATAATTCTGCAGAGAAAGAGTTTTAGTGACACATATATCTATGTGTGGATATCCTCAATTATTTACCTACACTTACATGTGTTACTAAAAGCTATCATATGTGTGGATAAAATTCGTTTTTGCTATAATATAATTATGAGGTGGAAATGATGTGGATGATGACATGGCAATGAAATGTGGCAATTTATATGTGTGGATAAAATGTATATTTTGTGTGGCGAATTTTTCTTATGTTTTTATTATTATAAAATAATGTTAATTGGCTCAAAAAATAATAAATTCAATTTAATACTACAAAGCATTTATATAAGATAAGACCATAGAATAAAAAGATTTATTTAATATATTCAATAGAATGAAAATGTACAATATTTGACAACTACCAAAAAAAAACGAAAAAAAAATAAAATCTAAATAACTACACATTTAAGCCATTCTGATTTTCCTAGCAGCTCCATAATCACAAGATCCCCATACACTAGAGATGATGTTTAACTTCACGTCGGCGAGCTTCAATTTTTTTTCCTGTTATGACAATTCAAAGCGAAACTCATTAAACTATTTTAGGTCATATTAAAAGAATATTTAAAAAGACTTACATTAGAGAACTACTTCAACTATGCGAACCTCTAAAGCATCGGGGAGATAAATTAGCTTCCATAGCTTGAATTTTGTTTGGACGTGAGCATCATAAATTCAGCTATCAATACAACAAAAATGAGAAGAAACTTATAGTGCAATTAGAACTGAGAAACAACAAAATATAGCACAACATTTAGGAATCAAATCGCACAGTAGTGCCGCTGCTAGCAGATTCTTCGTGCTGCTGCAGTTGAAAACCGCAAGCAAAACTCTTCCTGTAATGAAATCGAAATCAGATCACAAAAGAAACCATGAAAACCAGAAACCATTAAAATTATTGATCTCAGATTTATATTTCAGAAAATGAAACTACCTTGTGAATTCGACCATCATCATAAATTGAGCAACTCAGTTGCTTAAACAGCGAGTGGAGAGCCTCTCGACTTCCTACACAATTATATAACTGCCATTCTTTTTAGATTTGAGAGTTCGAATTGAAATCTTCCTCCACCGATGACTCTACCTCCACCTCTTCTGTTGCCATTGATGTTGAGATGATGACAGTAATTAGAGTTTCACCTTCTGAAATCTTGTTGGGGAAAAGGAGAATAGAGGAAGATCGATTTTTTTCTTTCTTTTTTTTTAGGGTGAGGAAGATCCAAGTTTAGATCCGTAAAAAATGGAGAATAAGCAGTTTATGCATTGAGGTAAATAAATCAAACTATTAGGTAGACAAAATAGCGGGAACGGGGAATCAAGCCTTCTTTAATTTTTTTCATCTTTATTTAAGCGGTTAACTTTGGGAAGGAGTTTTTCGTGTAAAGCGGGAAAATGCATCTTTCCTTTTCGTTCGATAAGAAATTATTGATAAAAAAATAATTAAAAATGCTACTATATTTTAAGTTTACATGTTTCCACATAAGCACGATGTTTGAACATGATATAGCTAAATATAAAAATAAAGAAGAAAGTTAATTTTAAAATCTAAACGTGAATAAAAAATTCAACTCGCATATTAAATAGTCGGTATACTGGCGATCATATTATTCATTAACCATACATAAATAGATTAGTATTAATTATATATAGCTAACATTTTTTTTTTACTAAATTCTCACTTCATTTTATATAAAAGATAGGAACGTAATAAAGTATGAAATCTCACTTCGTTAAGATCGTATATTACTTCTCAGTTTATATTATATGTGCTAAATTAAACATTATGTGGGCAATCATGTGGCTAATAAAGAATAAATTAAAAATAAGAAAATTTATAAAAAACAAAGTTTGAAAAATAAATGCTAATACACAAATTAATTTCATATCAATAGAACTTAAATGGCAATTTAAAAATATGGTGGGTATACCACATAATAATTGTGCTAATTAGACTATAAATGTCATGATAAGTGGAGCGAGAAAGCGGGTCCAGTGACGGCTTTCCTTTAGCTGTATGAAAGATAACTCTCTAATTGCGATGTCTTTAGACTTCATCTCTCCGTTATATCGGGTGTGTAGAATGCGAATCGGTAGAGTAACGACTTAGTAATAATCGAGATGAGAATTTAATTCTCTCTCCGTAAGACAAAATTACTCCGCACAGTACACGCAGTTCGATAGCAATTGTCTCCAAGATACAACGGTTGTAACGATTACGAGTTCTTGTACTAGAACATCGTAATTCCGGCGAACTTACTTGATACTCGGGACTTGAGTATTCCAAAATATACTAGTATGTATGAGATGATTTGCTATGAAAATCGAATCAATGAAACCAAATGAGGGGGGCTCTATTTATAGTTTTCAAGTGGTGCGACTGAAGGGACGCGACCGCACCAAATGGTGCGAACCAAGGAGATACCTTGGTTCAGCCATGAAGGAGGCCGAAGTGGTGCCTCGGTTCGCGTGCCAATAGAAGCATCATTTCGCGAGCTGCCACATGGCGCACTCGCAGCCCGCCACGTTAGCAGGTGCCGTACAGGCACACGCCTGTCGACGGTTGGCACGCCACGTCGGCGTGACACGCACGCCTTGCCCAGGTTTGACACGCGCCTTTCTGTCCACGTCACCACCACCTTGACAGCCACGTCACCCACCAAACCATTGACGTCCAAAACATCAAAGGCCCCTACGGCTCCTCGCGATCATGCGCACGTGCGTAGACAAAGAGCCCATTGCGACAAGTGCGACGTGCACGTGCTCGGACTCGGTCCGAGTAGGAGTTCGGTCAATGGTGACTAAAAAGTCAACTATGGTACACCATAAGGCACACCATAGAGGAGCACACTTGATTGCTCCTTAGTGTTTAGAAATCCCTTATAAATGGCTCTACTCTTCATTATTTTTCCAATGTGGGACAAGTGTTCCTACGTTTCCCACATTCAAAGCTTTACTTTGTGCATTCATTTCTCATTCATTCCTTTATGAAATTAGACAAATAAATACACTAGATTCATCTACATTAAATGTAGATTTCAAATCCATTATCAAATTCCATTAATTAATGGATTTACCATAACTTAATTATGGATTTAATTAGAGCATTTATTGGGAAAATTCCAACAATCCCCCACATGAATGAAATTAATGCATATGCAACATATACTATGTCCCGACGACCTGTTATTGCATCAGGAAAGGTGGTGGTTAGCCTTGAACCTTCCTTTGTGTAGTGTTATCGGATTTACTTGCTGCTCGGTGAACGTGATGTCTTGAACCGGTCAGCTTTTGTGCAAATCAAGACAATAACACACACACGATAACATATCTTATATCTTTCAGTTCTCACGTTGTGTCCGTTTTGGCATTGGACCATATTTTGGATTCATAAGTGTTATTAATTAGAAGCGGCCTTACTTCTCACTTATATATGTGATCTTCTATAGAGAGTAGCATGTCATACTCTACCTTTTGCAAGGCTATAGAAATCATTAAAAACTTTCCACAAGACCCTTTACCACGCACGACAGGTTTGTACTTGGGCAGCTGCGAGAATGGATTATGTAGATTCCAAGTACTTGACTTGAACCTTCATAAAATGTTGTCTCTTTGAACCAAGTTCATGGGATCTCCAATCTTCATGGTGGAGTGTCATTTATGAACGTCCATTTATCGTGGGTTTCAATCCCATTCCCCTTACTGCATTGTAGAATTGATCACGGTTAATACCTTTAGTAAACGGATCCGCTATATTGTCTTTTGACTTTACATAGTCAATGCATGTTATGTCAGTCGTGATCAATTGTCTAACGGTATTGTGTCTACGACGAATATGTCGAGACTTACCGTTATACATACTATTTTTTGCCCTCCCTATAGCAGCCATACTATCACAGTGTATCATGATGGGAGACACGGGTTTTTCCCATCATGGAATATCCTCTAAAAAGTTTCTAAGTCATTCGGCTTATTTACCAGCCTTATCTAAGGCTATGAACTCCGATTCCATAGTGGATCGGGCAATACATGTTTGCTTAGAGGATTTCCAACATATGGCACCGCCTCCACTGGTAAACACAAAACCACTTGTAGATTTGGTGTCTTTGGTATCGGATATCCAATTCGCATCACTATATCCCTCCAACACAGCTGGATATTGTGAGTAGTGTAATCCGAACATGTAGGTATGTTTTAAATACCTCAACACTCTAGTTAGAGCCGTCCAATGATCCTTTGCGGGATTACTCGTGAATCGACTCAATTTACTTAGAGAATATGCTAAGTCGGGCCTAGTATAATTTGTGATATACATTAGGCTTCCAATGATTTTAGCATAATCTTCTTGCGATACGGGTTCTCCTCAATTTTTAGCCAAGTGTAGATTTAAATCGACGGGTGTCCTAGCCGGAGGTAGATCGAACGCTTTGAATTTCTTAAGCACTTTCTCAATGTAATGAGATTGTGATAAGATTATTCCTTCCGATGTTCTAGAAATTTTAATTCATAAAATCACGTCCGCTAATCCCATATCTTTCATGTCGAAATTTCTTTTCAACATTTCTTTTGTATTCATGATAACATCATGACTACTTCCATAATCAACATGTCATCAACGTATAAACATACGATGACGAAGTTGTTTGGGGTGCCTTTGATGTAGACACATTTGTCACACTCATTAATTTTGAACTTATTTGACAACATTACTTCGTCAAATTTCTCGTGCCATTGCTTAGGTGCTTGTTTAAGTCCATACAAGGATTTAACAAGTTTACACGCCTTATTCTCTTGGCCGGGGATCACAAACCCTTCGGGTTGCTCCATGTATATTTCATCTTCAAGTTCCCCATTTAGGAATGCCGTCTTTACATCCATTTGATGTATTTCAAGATTATACAACGCCGCTATGGCCATTAGCATTCTAATGGATGTAATTCGAGTTACGGGAGAGTATGTATCAAAGTAGTCATACCCTTCCTTTTGCCTATAGCCCTTGACTACAAGCCGAGCTTTGTACTTATCTATAGACCCATCAGCTTTGAATTTCTTCTTAAGAATCCACTTGCAACCCAAAGGTTTATTTCCTGGAGGAAGATCAACAATATTCCAAGTGTGATTGCTTAAGATTGATTCAAATTCGCTATTTATTGCTTCTCTTCATAGATCAGCATCATAACTTGACAAAGCTTCTTTGATAGTCCTTGGTTCATCTTCTAATGAATACACTACAAAATCGGGGCCAAATAATTTTGTAGTTTTTGCTCTCTTGCTTCGCCTTTGTTCTGGTGTTGGTTCGTGTGTTGACTCAACACTACGATCAACATTTATTGGCCAGATTTCTTCATAAGTTCTCTTGACAGAACTTATGTCCTTATTTTCTTTCTTAGGAAAGACCGTTTCAAAGAATATGGCATTCCTTGATTCTATGGTCATTCATTCGTTTATGTCCGGTACTTCTGACTTCTGTACCAAGAATCGATAAACACTACTATTATTTGCATATCCAATGAAAATGCAATCAATAGTTTTAGGTCCTATCTTTATTTGCTTGGGTTTTGGTACTTCAACTTTTGCTAAGCACCCCCACACTTTCGTGTATTTGTAGGATGGTTTCCTACCTTTCCATAGTTCATATGGAGTCTTTTCTTGTTTCTTTTGGGGTAACTTATTTAGAATCTTATTTGCCGAAAGAATAGCTTTCCCCCACATGTTATGTGATAAGCCTGAGTTAATCAACATAGCATTCATCATTTCTTTCAGTGTTCTATTCTTTCGTTCCGCAACACCATTAGATTGTGGAGAGTAAGGTGCCGTCTTTTGATGAATAATGCCATGTTCATGATAGAATTTTTCAAAAGGCGCAACATATTCCCCTCCTCGATCACTACGAATCATTTTTATTTTGGTGTTGAGTTGATTTTCAACTTCATTTTTGTAACTTTTGAAAGCTTCGAAGGCTTCATCTTTGCTTCTCAAAAGATACACATAGCAAAATCTTGTGCAATCATCTATAAAGGTGATGAAGTAATTTTTACCTCCTCTCGTTTGCACAAGTTTTAAATCACATAGATCCGTATGAATTAAGTCAAGAGGTTTTGATGACCTTTCCACCGAATGGAATGGTTGTTTTGCCATTTTCGCTTCAACACATACCTCACATTTGTGATGATCGAATGATATTTTTGGCAATAACTCCATTTTTACTAAACGACGTATTGTTTTGAAATTTGCATGTCCTAATCTATCATGCCATAAATTAGGAGACTCAAGCAAATAAACAATTTTATCTTTATTAGCATCATTGAGACGTACATTCATAGTACATAGCTTGAAAAGACCATTGTCTAGATAGCCTTTTCCTATATAGCGATTATTTTTTGTCAATACAAATTTGTCGGCTTCAAAAACCATTCTAAAGCCGTTTTGCTCAAAGCAGATCCCGAGACAAGGTTCTTGCGAATGTCGGGAACGTGCAACACATTTAGCAATGTGAGCGTCAATCCCGATATCATTAAGAGCCCAACTTTCCCACATCCAACGACCTTGGACGATGCAGAATTGCCCATGTAGAGCTCCTTCTTCCCGGTGACCTCCTCATAGGTCGAGAACATAGCCTTGCGCAAATATGGCGAGTGGTGCCAGTGTCTATCCACCAACCCAAGGGGTTTCCAACCAAGTTGACTTCATCTACAATTGCGGAGAGGTTGAGCTCGTTCATGTCGATGGGCACGGTCTTTCCTTCCGCCATGTTTGCTTCATCTTTCTTCTTGTCCGCCTTTGGTTTGCGACAGTCCTTCGACATGTGTCCCGGTTTGCCACAGTTGTAGCAATCTCCTTTGATCCTCTTTTGCTTCTTTGGGTTGGAGTCGTGCTTCTTCCCTTTGAACTTGCGTTTCTTCTTATTATTACTCGACTCGGCCAAATTTGCCCTTTCCTCATACGAGGACTTGTCCGTTTTAGAATCGGATTGACGATTATCCTCCTCAATCCTCAAATGAAAGATTAGATCTTCAAGACCCATCTCCTTGTGTTTGTGCTTGAGATAGTTCTTGAAGTCCTTCCACCGAGGCGGCAATTTCTCGATTATTGCGGCCACTTGAAAGGATTCCGACAAGACCATACCCTCGGCGAGTATGTCGTGCAAGGTGAGTTGAATCTCTTGCACTTGTTCTATGATAGCCTTGTTGTCTACCATTTTGAAGTCCAAGAATCGCCCAACTATAGAGTAACGACTTAGTAATAACCGAGGCGAGAATTTAATTCTCTCTCCGCAAGACAAAATTACTCCGCACAGTACACGCGGTTCGATAGCAATTGTCTCCAAGATACAACGGTTGTAACGATTACGAGTTCTTGTACTAGAACATCGTAATTCCGGCGAACTTACTTGATACTCGGGACTTGAGTATTCCAAAATATACTAGTATGTATGAGATGATTTGCTATGAAAATCGAATCAATGAAACCAAATGAGGGGGCTCTATTTATAGTTTCCAAGTGGTGCGCCTGAAGGGACGCGACCGCACCAAATGGTGCGAACCAAGGAGACACCTTGGTTCAGCCATGAAGGAGGCCGAAGTGGTGCCTCGGTTCGCATGCCAATAAAAACATCATTTCGTGCGCTGCCACGTGGCGCACTCGCAGCCCGTCACATCAGCAGGTGCCGTACAGGCACACGCGTGTTGACGGTTGGCATGCCACGTCGGCGTGACACGCACGCCTTGCCCAGGTTTGACACGCGCCTTTCTGTCCACATCACCGCCACCCTGACAGCCACGTCACCCACCGAACCATTGACGTCCAAAACATCAAAGGCCCCTACGGCTCCTCACGACGATGCGCACGTGCGAAGTGCAAAGTGCGTAGACAAAGCGCCCATTGCGACAAGTGCGACGTGCACGTGCTCGGACGCACCATCCTCGTAGGAGTTCGGTCAATGGTGACTAAAAAGTCAACTATGGTACACCATAAGGCACACTATAGAGGAGCACACTTGATTGCTCCTTAGTGTTTGGAAATCCCTTATAAATGGCTCTACTCTTCATTATTTTTCCAATGTGGGACAAGTGTTCCTACGTTTCCCACATTCAAAGCTTTACTTTGTGCATTCATTTCTCATTCATTCCTTTATGGAATTAGACAAATAAATACACTAGATTCATCTACATTAAATGTAAATTTCAAATCCATTATCAAATTCTATTAATTAATAGATTTACCATAACTTAATTATGGATTTAATTAGAGCATTTATTGGGAAAATTCCAACACTCTCTACTTATGCCTATCGTCTATATAAACCGGCACCTCTTATTCCATATTATCATAAGCTAAACTTATACATTAACACAATACAACATATTCCATCTTATGGCAAAAGTGGCAGCTGCAGTGTCCTACGTAGGACACATTCTATATTCCATCAGGCTGTCTCGTATTTTTCAACGATGGTAAAACAAGAAACAGAACCCAATATCATTACCTACACAACTCTAGTTGATGGGTTGTGCAACTCTGGAAAACCGGATGATGCTCTCGATCTTTGGACTGAAATGGAGAATAAAGGATGTCACCCTAATAGAATTTCTTACATGGCTCTTATTCATGGGCTTTGCAAGTGTCGAAAACCCGATTGTGCGCTGGTGTATCTGGAGGAGATGGAAAAGAAGGATATGATACCCGATGCGTACGTTTACCAAGCTCTAGTTGAAGCTTTTGCATCTGAGTCGAACATTGCCATGGCTCATAAAGTGTTGGAAAAGATGTCCAAGCCCAGCAGTGCTGCCTGAACTGGGGATTTTTTGGGTTGATTTGTTGAAGTGAGAAAACTGTAAGAGAATTATAACCTATAGGTATTGTTCCTATTTTATTTATTGATGATTTTCAGCTTTAATTTATTTAACCCGCCATTATATTTTCCTTGCTAAAATATATTCTGAGCAAACCATTTTGTAAGAGATGAAGTGCCTATTTCAGTATTGAATGTGGTTACTTTTGTTATTAATCATACAGCTGAAATTTGTGTATAGTTGTACTGTTTTTTTTTTCCTTCTCATTTCTCTTGCCCATCCCTCTACACCCCATTCCCTTCTCTTTCCCCTCTCTCTTTTTTGTTTCCTTTCTTTCATGCGCAGACTTGCGTCTCTCTCTCTCTCTGCAATGGCGGATGACGGTGGCACTTCTCAATTCGATTCTATCACCATCGCCTGAGAAAGTCCCCTGCAAATCTAGCAGCTACCTGTTGCCACCCAGCAGCGCAGTCGCCACCATTGCCGCATTTCGGGCTCAAATGAGATTTATTCGAGCCCGTAGGAGCCGTTCAAGTCTCATTTGATTGAGTCTTAGTGTGTCGGGCAATTCAGGCACGAATGGACTCGAACGAGCCTCTCGAGCTCGATCAAGCCTTACCGTGTCAGACGTGAATGAGCTCGAGTGAGCCTTCCTAGCTTGAACGAGCCTCTAGAATTCGATTGAGCCTCATTGTGGTGCGAATGGACTCATTAAGGATATTTTTTTTCCAATCAAGCTGAAAATGACTAGAATTTATATCTTTAAGTTTGTGGTTAATATTTATCTTTTAATTATAAGATAAATAACTATTTTACATTAGACCTTTTATTTAAGATAATTTCGGTGATCTATTAATTATGATTATGAGTAACATTAATTAACGTTTATAGTGAAGCCATAATTGAGAGCCCACCTATAGTTTGTTAGCGGGACAAAGGTGGTTGCTCGGTCTAATTTTCGAGTCAATAGAGCATCAACTTGATTCAACTACACCAGTTATTTGAGTAATCCAATGGAGATGGAGCCCCTCATTCAATTCACATATATCGATATCGCACTTGTCCATCTCACATTCATGTCGACGCTAAACTTGTTTTCCCACTCGTGCAAGAACTTTATTTTTACTAATATATTTTTTTTTCTTCTAATTAATAGGGTTTATTAATGTATACGGACCATATGAAAAGAAAATAAAGAACGTAAGCTTTCTGGTTTTACGGAATAGTCGAAATCACTAAGATATTAGTATACATATAAACTACTACCTTCATCTCATAGAAGATGTCACATTTTATTAATTAGGTGAAATGAGACATTTTCTATGGGACGGAGGGAGTATGATGCATGGGTGCTGCCGTGCTGGGGAACGGATGCGGAGACAACACGATTCGGATATGAGAATATGGATTTTTAAATTTATACCTTATTATAAAAGTGTTTTGTTTTGCAAAATTTAATTTGCCTATTATACCCCTAATATATATATGTAATTTAAAAAATAATCTGGAGTAATATTTTAATATAAAATATTATATTATAATAATTAATTATCTTAGTTGTTTCATACTAGAACTAAAAGTCGTAATTAGTTAGATATACAGTTAATAAGCCACGATAATATTAATAAGGGTACATAATGTTATATTTCAATTATATACAACACGCATGCACATGTATATATATTGATTAATGTAATACTCTCTTCATATTTTTAACTTTTGTTTTATTTCAATATACTGTATAATTATGTGATTCGTGAATTAATTACTTGTATTGATTGAATCATTGTTTACTTCATTTATTACGATTTTATTTGATTGTTCTTTCTTTCAAGAGAAGACAAATCATTAAATTGTTGAACAAGGATTCAAATAGATTAATTGGGATATAATTTAAAGTGATTAATCATAAAACTACTCTATCATCTCTTTTCGCCTAAGAAGTTCTCAATACATTCTATCAAATTTATGTTTGTGAGTATTTAATTGGTTTTATCGTGTTATATTCCTGATAAATATTTTATTAATTTTTAGAATTTTACTGATCAAATTATTGTTCAAAGTATATATATATTTTTTTCAAACATATTTATTTGGTCAAAATAACTCAAGTGACAGTAAAATCAATATTACAGAAATTGTAAAAAGGATTTTATGCATTAATAATCACATTTTTAAGTTTAGATATTTTTATAAGAAAATATACTAAGTTGGGATTTAGGATATGCTACATGTCTAGATGAAGTAAACTAAAATAGTTTTTGAATATTAAAATAATTATATAATGTATTTAATGATTATACAACTTCAAGTACACGTTATATCACTGTACATTATGCTACTATAATAGGAATCACACATACACACACACACATAGACACACACACACATATATATATATATATATTGACATATTATAAATGTTACTCCCTCCGTCCCCTTCTACTTGAGCCCGGTAGAAGGGGCACGGAGATTAAGACCACATGGTTTAGTTTATTAATCCCTTGTCATTATATGAACTAACCCTTTTAGATTAAGTTCAATTAAATAATTTATTTTAATATAATATTTTAATTAAATGATTTATTATAATAAATTATTTTAATTAAATTATTTATTTTAATATTATATTTTTTTGAAAGTTTTTTTTTACTGAATTAATTATTCATTTTTTTTTAATTTCAAAATATAAAAAACATGAATAAAAACTTGATGTACAATTTATTTTAAACATGAATAATTGTGAAAAGTTGTCAAACAAAAAGCTGAAAAAGTATTTTTCCTTCTAACTCCACAAATCGAAGAACCTTGGAAGAAGGATTCGAAGCATCTCAGTCCCTCCCTCAAGCTCGCCCGGCCGCTTCTCTCTCAGCCATCGTGGTTTCTTCAACGGCGCAGTCCAGGCCTCCTCCGCAGCACGCAACCAGGCCGGTTATTCTCCTTCAAACAGAGGCTGTAGTCAGGGATCTTCCTCGCTGTCAGGAATGAACCAATTACAAAGGGATTCCTCGCTTTCAGTCTCGGAATCTTCTTCGATTACATCTGAGATATCAAACTCAGTCTCAGAAACCACTGTATCTTCATGATGCAGGCCGATTTCTAGCAGATTTTTGGGAGATTCGAAGAACCCTAATGAGGATAAGTTAGGGGTTTTCGTATTCAGATCTTGAGGGTGAAAGATGGGCGGATAAATTCATAGGGCTGAGAGGGTGAAGGGAGCGGTGCCGGTGCATAGGCGGGGAGGGGTTGCGCCGGAGACCACGAATGGTTGAGGAAACATGGCGGTTGCAGAGGGTGAGAGGCAAGTTTCAAAGAGAAAGTTCCAGAGTGTGGAGGCAGGCAACTTCTGATTTTTTAGGTCTAGATTTTTTTTTTAATTTAAGTTTTGTTTCAAATTGTTTATGTTTTCGATTTTTTTTATTTATTTTATAAAGAAATAGTTTTTTTTTTTTTTGTACAGTAATTAATTTTGGGTTTGTTTAGTATGATAATTAAGAATCCTATCCACACTAATTATTTCTATTTTGGGAAATGGCTCAAGTAGAAGGGAACGTCCCAAAACGGAAATTGGCTCAAGTAGAAGGGGACGGAGGGAGTACTATTTAGGTCGTGAATATACAAAAAAAAAAAAGATCATATTATGTTATATGAATTGAGCGATGTAAAATCATGAATGTAATGACCCGAATTTCTAAAATTGGGAAAATTCAAAATTTTTTAATTTTATAAGAGAGTTACTAATATCCGATAAGAATTTAAGGACTCGTAGTAGCGTTATAGAATTTTACCAGTATAGTTATGAATAAAAATTATTTTATTTGTCTATGGAATAATGAAATTAATATTCGTGTTGAGTTGTGAAAAATCTCAATAGTTATATAAATATGATTTATATGTCAAAAATAGTTGTGTGTCAAATAATTTCCCACGCGATCGAAACCTAAACTCTAGCATATAATCAGTGAGTTTTCTATCCTAAATTTCTTGCAGCAGAAATAGAACTACCTTATAAAATCTGTATAAAATAATTGTATATCTTCAAACATAGATTAACAGTATTATTCTAAGAAACTAGTACATGAGAAAGTAGAAGTTGGCGATGGAAAGAAATACAAATTGGAAAATAAGAGACCTTAAATCAAGGAACTAGAACTAGAATCTGAAAATCTAAAACATATTCCATAGTCTAAGCGTTGAAACTAGCAACTTAAAAATAGAAGAGGGAAATTTTCATCCTTGGCTACCATCGATTCTTCCCGTCGGAAGGAGATAGAGTGCAACAGTGGCAACGCTGTACCTTATGCTGCCACTGGAGACATGGTGCGATGACGACTTCGACGCGGCGACGGCGAGCTGCTGAAGCCGGGCAAGAGAGATACGAGGAACGGGAGAGAAGTAGCAGCCCCTGCTACTGCTGCATCTTGAGAGTGCGAGCGGCGGCGGCGGCGGCGATTGGAAGCGCTGACGAAGGATGGCGAGTTGACGAAGATGATGGTTGCGCCGGCGTTTAAACAGCAGCGAGACTTCGCCGGATTTCCGTAAGGAAATTCTGATTTTAGGGCTCCGAATTTTGGGTTTTTCTTAATTAGAAAAGAAAGACAGAGAAGGCCACCTTAGCCGGCGGCGTCGTGGCCGTAATATTGGTCGCCGGCGGCAACAGAAACGAAGAGGAGAAGAAGACGATCCTGTTTTCGTGCGAGAGAAGAAGAAATCGGGGAGAGGGAAAGAGAGGTGTCGCGTGTGTTTGTTTCTTCCGCAGAGAGAGAGAGAGAAATTGATGTGTATTGCCAAGTTGGGCCATCTTAATGATGTTGGGCTGGATATTAATATTCATTTTGGGCCTAATTAAATAATTCTTAAGTTGTGGGTCATTAGTAGATAATGCAGATTGGACTAGAAAAAAAGATCGACATTTATACTTGCTCTATTTCTTTCCGGACTCGATCAAGATCTTGGAACGGGCTGCAGCACAACGATCTAGCTTCGATATATAGATGTCTCGATTTTTATTTCTAGAATGAAAACTTTTTCGATTAATTATGATTACAGATATTTAAGAAGGATATTAAGAATTAAACTTTAGAGTTTAAATAAATTCGCGCCCTTGTGTAACGAGTTAGATATGAGTTGAAATCCTAAAAATTCTAATAAAATTTAGAAGATAATTTATTTCGAACTAGAAATAATATATTTCTCTTAGACTCGAATACTTCTGAGATGAGAGTTTTTCCTAAAGGTCAATTGTTCAATCACTTTTGTAGTCAGGTGGGTGTTTCTTTCAAGGAAAAATATAATGTTGCTATGATAAAACATGTTTTGAAAGTAAAACAAGTTGACTCAAACCCTTTCATGCATAAAATATTTCAATTTTATGTATGATGTTTATCTGTGTTGGATTGTCAACGTTTATATTGATCGAACCTGAGCTAGCTGAAGTTCACTAGCAAGCTAGGTTGAGCAGGTTGTGTGTACAGGATGTCGTGAAATGTGTGCTGTGAGCCAGCAATGAAAAATATACGTCCGGGAAGGTGGCTACCTTACCCGGCGTGATTTCAGATTTGCTTAAATATATTATGGATGCGAAAGGGGTTGTACATCCAAGTAATATGTTATGGATGCGAAAGGAGTTGTCCATCCGAGTAATATGTTATGGATGCGAAATGGGTTGTACATCCGAATAATATGTTATGGATGCGAAAGAGGTTGTACATCCAAGTGAGTCATTATATGGATGCGAAATGGGTTGTACATCCGGATAATACATTATGGATCTGAACAGGGGTTGCATTTTCGAACTATTGTGAAACAAATTATGTTTATTATGCACTAGTTATTTCTCTAAAACTTTGTGCGATAATGCTTGAATAATAATTGTTTACTATAAAATGTTTTCGGCATAACCCCATAGAGTACATCAAGTACTCAGCCCTGCTCGTGTTTTCCCAAAAACTTGCAGGTTGGGCGAGGTGGCAAGGGCGGCAGTGTTGAGAGGAGACTCGCTTATCTTTTGATTTCGGTTCAGAAAGAGATACATATCTTCATATATGTATCTATTTTGTTAAAGACTTTCGCTGTATGCTTCAATTATCATATTTCGATAAGTATGTGTAACTGGCTTCATGAACCAGTAAATCGAGAACTACTCTACTTTTATTCCTTCACGAATTTGGATTATGTTTGACCCTACAGGGTTTCTTCTCTTGGATAACTATATAACATTTGAGCCGTGGGCTTTTTCGTTTCTCGTTTGACTTCTATTTATCCATTGATCGAGTCGATTCAGTTATTCATTTTCATTGATTACAAAATTATCAGTATTTTCCCATTTCTTCCCCGTTTCTTTTATCCAACCCCTAGTCACGCTCCGGCTGAGCCGTCCTTAGGGATAAGGGGCCGTGACAATGAATAAGATTAATAATAAAAACTAATGTAAATTTATATTTCGGGAGTTTGTGTGAGACTTTCCAATTTCAATATCCATAAGACAATTATCATAAAAATTTAGTAAAGCTTAGGAGAAACTAAATACTCCATATGTCCCACTTTATTAGTCTCATTTTCTTTTGGTACACACTAATTCATTTCCTTTTTATGGTAACATGACTAATAAATGGGACATACAAAAAAAGAAAATTATCTCCTTTGTAATGAAGTGGATGGAAGGAGTATCTCCTTTGTAGTTTAATATTTTGTGTATTCTTTATTTTATACATATAGTATAAATAATTATGTATGAAATTATGGATAAACTACCCATCAAATAAACCAGAATTATAAAAAATGATGATACTAATACATAAAATGAAATTATATATACATCATATTAATTAAAATTAATTTATACTTTCTCCATATAGAATCATACGTTAGATTTTTAACTTGATTAATCTCAAAAGACCACAAGACTCTATTGTAATGTTTGATGCCATTTGATTTTTTTTAGAAGCATTTGATATTTTTACTAATGCATATATATAAGTATTCGTATCATAGATATTTTTGTTGGTCTACATCATCTTTTCTTTAGAGAAACATCTAACTCATAAGAGTTTCATAAATGATAAAATAAATTCGACGGTAAATTATGATGACTTAAATTCCACCTACCGGTTTGATCGTAAAAGATTGTGAACAAGTTTTGTTAATTCATAAAATCTCATCACTGAAAAGATTAGAAATTTGAATAAGTAATTGCATATCAGTTTTATTTTAAATATACTATCAATTAGAAGTGAAAAATTAACAATATTGCATTACTAGAATATTTTTGTATTTGAAAGATATTGTGTTTCGTAAAAAAAATGCTAAATAAGAGATTATACGTGCAACGCACGTAATCACTGCTAGTTTTATAAAGTGTGATTTGGAAAGGATATGTCTAAAATAAATATCTATTAATAAAATGTATGTTTAATTTTCCAACTACTTGTGTTTTTTACAGTAGGTTTAATTTTTAATAGCATTCATGTATTTCAATGTGGTATTAGGGTGAGTAGCCCACTCTTAGATAAAAAACTAGTAATCTACCCACCCATTTAAATTTATCACTCTTTTACCCAATTTCTAATTTTGGACTAATTTACCCTTTCCATCAAACTTTTTATCAATTCAAAATTGAATGCTCCTTTCTCTCTCTTTTCAATCCCCCTCTCTATCTCTCTTTCTCTCGTCTCTCTCTTTTCTCTCAAATTCAAATTCAAGACCTACGACCGCCTCAAGCTCCACCTCCCCAAGCAGTTCTGCGAGCTCCTTCTCATGGCGTTCCCGCCGGAATTCCCCACCTACCCTTCTAAGCAACAGTTCGTACATTACCTGGAGTCCTACGCCGCCCAGTTCGAGATCCGCTGGCATACGGGCAGGCCGTGGTGGCGGCGGAGTTCGACGAGAAGCTCCAGTTCTGGAGGGTGCGGACGGCGGCGGCGGATGGTACGGGGGAGGAGGTCGAGTATGTTTTGCGGTGGCTGCTCGTGGCGATGGGGGAGAATGCGGAGGCGGTGGTGCCCAGCATCGAGGGGGCGGCGGAGTTCGGCGGCGACGTGGTGCACACGAGCGGGTACAAGAGTCGCGATTTGAGGTTGGGGAGGAGAAACCCTAATCTACATATTTTTTTTTTAACCAGGCGTTTGCTACGGCGATGACGAAGCTGGGGAGGGTGGGTGTGCTCACCGGGAACCAGGGCGAGATTAGGATTGACTGCACCAGACCTAATTATTTCGTCGATGAAGATGAAGATGAAGGTTTTCTTTATTTATTTATTTAATTGAAATTGAATTGAATGTTGATAATAAAAATTAAAAAAGAAAAAAAATGAAAAGAAAAGGCGGTTTGTTGATTTGATGAAATAATTTGGGAGGAAATAGATTGATAATATTGACCCATTGTGTAACAATAATAATTGTTTAGAGATTTGGAGTGTTATTGCAAAATCATTTGGTGAATGTAATTGAGCTAAGCATTAATTTTATCATTTGATTGTAGTGTTTACTGCTTACAGAGTGTTTGTATAATTGAAATTGATTCAATTTTATGTTTGCAGTTTGGGAATGTTAGGATTGTTTAATAATCATAGGTAATCGTACCAATAATCATAGGTAATCGGTACGAATTGAACAATATTTGTACCGATAATCATAGGTAATCGGTATGAATTGAACAATATTCGTACCGATAGATATAATACCGTACCGTAGCGGTACGAATTCATAATATCATACCGTAACTTGTCGAGATTGTTTAGAAAGTAATGGAAAGTTACGGTACGAATTCATAATTTTTTTCTCTTTGCAATGGAAAGTTACGGTACAAATTAATAATATCGTACCGTAACGGTACAAATTCATAATATCGTACCGTAACTTGTCGAGATTTGTTTAGAAAGTAATGGAAAGTTACGGTATGAATTCATAATTTTTTTCTCTTTGTAATGGAAAGTTACGGTACGAATTCATGATATCGTACCGTAACGGTACGAATTCATAATAAAAAAGCTGAAAAAAATGAAAATAAAAAATAAAAAAAGAAAATTAAAGTTAAAACAAAAAAACTGATAAATAAATGAAAAAACAAAAGAAAAAAAGAGAGAGAAAAAAAAGAATAAAAAAGATTGAAAAACCAAAGAAAAACAAAAAAAAAACTAGAAAAAAGAACAAAAAAATACTGAAAACAAGTAAAAAAAAGAAAAGAGAAAAGGAAAAATAAATGAAATTAACGAAATAAAAAAAATAATGAAAAAGGAAGGAAAAAAAACACAACAAAAAAACAACAAAGAAACAAAAAGGTTGAGAGAAAGAGTCTTCATAAAGAGAAGGAAGAGAGAGGGATGGAGGGCCATGTGCATAAAAGACAAATTAAGAGTAAACTTGTCCAATGTTGAAAATGTAGGTAAATGAAATGTAAATTAGAAGAAGTGGGTAGATTTTTGTTTTCTTATTTGAGGTTGAATATTTGAGGGTTTGCCCCTATTTCAATTGTGTAAAAAGCCTCCTTGAAAATAAATTTGCCAAAAGAACCACGGACACCCATTATCATGCACCGGATTCACAATTTTCTGCATTAGACACACATATCTGATAATTCTTTTTATTAATTATTTTTTCCCAACCGATACTTGTTGCAACTACTGTGTTCCACTTTAATTTTACTATATTTATGTTATTTATTAGAAAATAAAAATATGTTATAATTTAGTGAATCACAATTACCATCATAACTGAAAATCTTATATTATGATTTTTAATTTATCAATCATATCCTATTAATCAAACTTAATTTAAATATTAAAAAAATATCAATTCTAATTGGATTAATTTGATTATTTAACTCTAATTTATAATTAATTAAACTAAATTATAATATATTGAAACTGGAGAAAAAAAAAACTAAAATAACTTGGTATTGGTACACAATTAGGATGTTAACATGGACATACAAGATCCCATGTGAATTGTTAAGCAGATGATATCCTTTGTTCCAATTTTGATGTCCTAAATATTTATTTTTATTAGTTTTATAATGTCCCAAATTATATATTCTAGTTTTAAATTTTTTTAACCTTAGTTAACTAAATAAAATTAAAATCAAAAGCTTAGAACTGATTACAAATCGTAATTGGAATAATGAATTCTAGTCAGTAATTGCAAAATTAAATTAAATTATAATAATAAAACGTTCCGTTTTTTTTTCTTTTTCTTTCTTTTTTTTTCCCAACAGTTATACTATCACTCCGTCCCGTTCGAGACGTTACAGTTTTTATTCAAATGTGAGGTATAAAATAATAAAAACGTAACGTCTCGAACGGGACGGAGTGATAGTATAACTGTTGGAAAAAAAAAGAAAAAAAAAATGCATAAGCGGCAATTAAAAGTGAGAGACATGATTAGGATATCAAAATTGAGATAGAAAATTTCATTGCGATACTCGATAAGCATAGCATGCAGATGTGGATAAATTTTAAAGGGAGATCTTGAGGCCACGTTGGAAGTCAAATTAATGCAATTGATGTTGCTAATAAATTAATTTTGTGAAGGCATAAAACATCACGAGGTTTGATTGCAATTGTGGTCTAGATCCCTACCCTAGATAGCTATATACATTATATGGTGCCAACCTGAAACCAGGTGTAGTAATTACGACAAATCCAGTCCACACAACCCTTGCATGCCCATCGATGTAATTCGATGCAGCTGCACAGTATCTCCATTTTGCACGAACATGAATTAGATATATTTAATTTGATTTAATTTTAGGCTATTCTTGAGTGGCTACAAACATGAGAGGTCACAAACACGTTCCCAAAAGGGTTCATCCAATGATGCTATTAACAATAAATTATCATTATCTCTTTTAAAACTAATTATGAGTTCAAGTCCATTTTGGAAAAGTTGCTGTGCTGAATGAATTAAATTATAGCATCCAAAATAATCGGGCCGTGCTCATATCGACCAAATTTTATACAATTAACTAATGAAGAAGTTAAAGTATGTATCTCAGAAAATTATTACGCATAGAACAAAATTAACCGTGAAACAAGATATGGTTGATCTTTAAGAATACAAAATATAGGGAGAAAAGTTCTAAAGAATATTCTACGAAAAAAATAGGTTAATTGCAAAAGTAAACCTAGCATATGGCCTCTTTTACAAAAATAAAATAAAATAATAATGATAAAAAAAAATGCATACCTCTTCTGATTTGGCACGTACATTAATGACACATACTAAGATTTCATCATATATCTTTCAGAACATCGCAGCCTCCAAATTCATGCATTTAATTTTATTTTGGGACGTCCCCCCAAATCCATTCACGCCTTTCATTTATGGAAGTAGATCCACCACAACAATGTTTTTTATAGCTTTACTCCTAGGGGTGGGTCGGTGCGGCATGTCGAAAATTTTCGTATCGGCAACGGATACCAAAAATTTTCAGTATGCCATATCGCATACCGTTGTCGTACCGGTGGCTTCGGTATACCGAAAAGTCGGTATATATCGAAATTGATGCCATTTCCGATACTGAATTTTTGGTATACTATACCGAAGTTCGGTATGCCGAAATACCGAAAAATAAAGAAGAATACCGTAAAATAATAAATAATACCGAAAACTTTCTATTTAATTTTCTTTTCATACAATTTTAACTACATAAAATATAACAAGAAAACACTACAATATCATCCAACAAATAAACCAACACAAATAAATAAATATTGTTCATATGTCATTAAAGTGCAACACAAAGGAATATAGAAAAACGTAACAAAAAAAACAATCGACACAACAACAAAACAAGTTAAGAGAAGTGATGTTTATAAGTAGTTTTATTTTATGACAATGATTTCGAATTATTCATAATATTTTATTATAAATATTCATAAGTAGTTTTAGTTATGATTATCTCCATTTCACATAAGTAGTTTTAGTTTTATATTAAATTATTCATAATATTTTACTTTTTCAAGCATTAGTGTTAGCATGATCATAAATCATACCGAATTTCATATAGTTCATTAGTTCTCAATGTGTCAACGATTGACGTGGTTATGCCAAATCTTGAAAATTTTTACTTAAATACAATTTTCATTTTTGTTGATATATTCTTTGTTAGAAATATAATGTTTTTTTTTTCCTTAAGATATCTACCATATTATATTGAATTATTTATAATATTTTACTTTTACAAGCATTAGCATTAGCATGACCATAAATTAACAAATAATTTTAAAATTTATAAATCAATAAATATTTTTCAAAATTATATTTAAATTTAGATTTTAACTTAACTAAATTTAATATACTCTCTATGGAATATTATACTCTTTTAATAAATACATATTGATTTTGAAATTATAACAATATAAAAGTTTGTTATGAAATATATTAAGATTCGTATATATTACTGCATATTTAACAAGTGTAGATTAATTTCGCAATATTATTATATTATACTAGTATAATACAATTATTTTCTTAGTTAGTTTATGTATTATAATTATTAAAAGATTAAAGAAAAATTATGTATAGTATATTTATAACATCTTTCTTAGATATATCATCTTGTATATTATTTAATGATATTAAAAAATTTATTAAGTTGTTTAAATTTAAAATTTAGTCAAATATAAAAACATTATAAATAAAAAATATATAAAATCTCGGTATTCACCGGTATTACGTAAAACCTTCGGTATATACCGCGGTATCGGTATTACCTTGGGATTGGTATATGTCGCGGTATCGGTATTACCGCGGTATGGCGAATTGTGATACCGATGTCATGCCAAAAATTTCGGTACAGTATAAATACCGTACTGAAAATTTCGGTTTTTTCGATTTTTTCCCGACACGGTATCTTTGGTATTTCGGTATTTTTTCCCACTCCTATTTACTCCACAACATATTTACCAATTTTATCATTTATGGGACCCAACTTTACTCACAATATGTGAGATTCAATCTACACTCACAATAAATTAACAACACAAGTCAATTACATTATTCATTCTTAAAATTATATGTATCAGTCAAATCGGGACATGAATTTGGGGCTATGTTCCACAGGTGCGGGGGAGCGGGTGCGGGAGCGATACGATACGGGTATGGAGATTCGTATTTTAAAAAATTATAGGGTGTGATTCGTTAAGCATACGCTTATAAATTTATATTTTCAATTTTATTATATATAAAGTTAATACAATATTTAAAAATTAAAAAAAAAGTGTATATAGTTTTTCTCAATCAAAATCAAAATATTTTTAATAATTTTATATAATCAAAAAATAATGCAACAATTCAAATAAAACAAGCTCCTGAAAAGTTTAAAATAAAATAATTTAAGTGCTTTACGTGTAAGATTCTTTTTCGTATTTACATATTTGGTTTCTCATTTTCTTTATTTTATTGAATTTAAATTTAAGTCAAATTGAAATACTTAAAATTTGCGAAAAATAGCCAAAATAATTAAGTTTTCAAAAGTAACTCCATGTGTGCACATTTTCCGAACTGATTTGTGAATCCCTCGTACTGGATTCGCGTATCCAATATTTTTTATTTTTCAATATTTGAGGATTCGCCAAATGACGAATCCGGTACGTATCGCACGACCCTACAAGAATCCGATACGTGCAATATGCTATTTTTTGAAGAATCCGTGTATCAGAGATTTGAGGTAATATAATAGGGTTTTTCAATCATGAGAACTTTAATATTTATGTCTAATATGCAAAAATTGTAAAAATTGAGTGTATATATGTAACAACTGAATCAAATTGAAAATGTTGAGTATTAACTTGCAATTTACCTTTTCTTTTTAAAAAAAAAAAAAAAGGTTTAAGAGGAGTACGTAGTATTTATATATGTAATACTACTCCGCATTTGTTTTGACAGTGAAATTAAAATGAACTAAGGGCCTGTTTGATATCCATATATTAGTATATCAGGTATTAAATAGGGATATAGGTATCAGATATCAGGTAAGGGTATAAGATTGATAACTGATATCTGCGTTTGGTATAAATTGTTCCGATATAAGATATCAAATGATATATATCCTCTTTCTTGTTTTCCTGCGATCGCTCCTTCAAGTTTCACGTTCAATAGGAATTTCTTGATACATCAGCCATTTGAGCAAAGATATCAAGCAAAATATCAAATCTTGAATCTCAACGTCCAAAGCAAAATAGCATTTACAACTAATAATTAATGAAATTCAACTACAGTGGCCTAGAAATTCCCATGAGAAAACCAGAAACTGGGTCAAGAAAGCGTTGATTTGCTCTCTGTACGCATACCCAACAGTTCCAAACCCACCAAAAATGCCCAAAAGCAGAACTCCAGCCAAGATTGTGCCTTAATCGCCGCGTCGTCTCCACCGCTGGCCTCCTCCGCCGCATCGCCGTTTCTATTTTTGTCATTCTCACTTCTCAGGTTGAAATTCAGAAATCTCCTAAGGTTTTTGCGGAGCTGTATTGGGTGTATTGGAAAGTTACAGCTGCTGCGATTTTTTGGTCTCTCTGAGTGACGAACAGTCGATTGAGCGAGAAGAACTTGCGTATGAAATTTGGGGAAGAAAGTTTTTGTTAGAGATATGAGTTACCGGTGTAGAAATCGGTATATAGAGAATGTTAAAAATTTAGATATTGGTATATCAAAGATATCAATTTGATATCCATATACTTATATACCAAACACATGATATGGGTATGGACCATTTTGATATTCATACCTGATATACGTATATGGATACCAAACGGACCCTAACTCTTATATCATGAAAATCAAAATACTAATTACTTACACTAATTTTTATGAAGATGGACACACGCCAACTCCCTCCCAATATTATACAGTGGGGAACGGCTCAACACTTCTAGAGTAGGGATTTCTCTTATAAGTTCCTCTATAGTTGAATTATGAAATAAAACTTCTAGAGTAGGGATTTCTCTTATAAGTTCCTCTATAGTTGAATTATGAAATAAAAATTTGATTCTTAGGGGCGTTACTTTGCGGAATATTTTAATTTAAAGATAGATAAAGTATGGGATAATTTATAGGTTGGGATTGATTAAATTAATAAAATCAATCCATTGTTTACCGTATAAATGTTTTAAAATTACAGTAAAACATACTCCCAACCTAAGACTTATAAGTAAAAGATACTCACAGGAGGAATAAGAAAATGATGGAAAATATGCTTAATATGAAGGAAAATATTATCACCTAAATAGATGAAAAACAAATATTATGATGATTTGGAGTAAAAAAAAAAGTAGGAAAAGGACTGACCAATTTTTTTTTTCCTCCAATTTGGAAAAAATTATCCATAAAAAAAAAAAGTTGGGATTTTTTTTTTTCTTTTTTTTTTCTCCTCATTTTCCTTGACCTTACTTTTAACAAATGATGAGCGACCTATATTGAGATGTGATGTCAAGTATTATCACACCATAAGAGCTGGGTCTACTAGCACGTTGAATTTAATACATATATTCAATTTGCAAGTCATATCAGAAAATAATGCATGAAATTTTACACTTGCATTAGATAATTACTCCCTCCGATTTTTTAAAGTTACAACATTTATTTTCGACACAGGATTTAACGCGGGAGTGTTTAGTGTTTTAAGTATTGTTTATGTATTTAGGTGTATTTTAAAATTAGAGCATCATATATGCATAAAAACATATTCATGTCTAATCTTAAATGAAAGATCATATCAAGACCTTTAATTTGATATAAAAATAACAATATGAAGAACAAACGAGCAAGTTATGATGGTTTAAACTTTTAGAATTTAAATTATATTGGAATACGGTCAGAGAGTTGGGTGGATGATGATATTTAATTAAAGATAGTTAATTGTAATAAGTATGCGCTTTATTGGATAATTATTGCCAAATAAGGAAATGTTGCAACTTGAAAAGACCGACTCCAAAAGGAAAGTGTTGCAACTTGAAAAAACCGGAGGGAGTATATGATTATGATGCATATGAAATACCCACAACTACAGGATGTTATGAACAAAAAATTACGTTTTCGACAATTATAATGTACAGATATACACAAATATATATATATATATATAGAGATAGATAATATACTCTAGAACCCAAATAAATTGGTAAAAAATGATAGAGAATAGGATGAAAACAAAAAAAAAAAGCTAAATAATTGGCGCAAAAGATTGAAATTAATGACACCGACAGCTAAAATAATTAGAGCTGGAGAGAGAAAGCGGGTCCAGTGACGGCTTTCCTTTAGCTGTATGGAAAGCCAACTCTCTAATTGCGATGTCTTTAGGCTTCAATGCACCACTTATTTTCCCTTCATCTCTCTACTTATGCCCATCTATATAAACCGGCACCTCTTATTCCATGATATCGTAAGCTAAACTTATAAATTAATTACAATACAAAAATAAATTATGGCAAAAATAGCAGTGTCCTACGTAGGATTAATTCTATGTTTCGTTGGATTGTTTTCATGCACGGTGAACGCTCGTCCCGCCACGTTCTTCCAGGACTTTCGCGTAGCTTGGTCCGACTCCCACATTCGCCAAATCGAAGGCGGAAAGGCCATTCAGCTCGTTCTTGATCAGAACTCAGGTACGGATCAATCTCTTGATTCAGGATCCTCTGTTACAATTTCGTACAACATCTCATATTAAATCAATGGATGATTTTAGAAATATTATGAATATGTGACAATCATCGTATTCATCCATATTGATATAATAGAATATGTCACACGAAATTGCTATAGATGATCCGAATTTGAATTGGATATCTCCACATTCGAATTTAATTTACCATAACGTACTACGTAAAGTATACGACTCTTATATAGCAAAAATTAAATTTCAGGATGCGGGTTCGCTTCGAAATATAAGTACTTACTAGTTTGTATCCCGTCGAAATTCGACGGGTATCATATTATTGTATATTTATTAAAATAATTAGTATTATGATAATTTGTTAAAACGATTCTCATTTTATTTCTAATTTATTGTGAAGTGTCTTAAATTGAAAATATACATACACTTTTGTTACAAAAAATTTACAATTATAGCTATCGCCACATACTAAAAGAATTTCAAAAATTTATTGGCTAATGGACCATCTCAAAATCGATTTTGTGTCTAATATATTCTCAGGTGTTTTAAATTCAAAATATACCTTTTGTTACAAAAATTTGACAATTATAGCTATCGATACATACTAAGAAAATTTCAAAAAATATATTGGCCAACAGGCCTACCTCAAAATCGAATATGAGTCGCCCGTGGCTACACGCACCTGCTGTATCCGCCGATTTAGATAAAAAAGTATTGGCTAACGGGTCGCCTCAAAATCGGATATAGTCGCCCGTGGCTAGGTGCACTTGCTGCATCCGCGATTTAAGGGTCTAACAAACCTCCCCCACCAAAACTCGAAGACTCCTCGTCATGTGGGATAACCCTCTTGTCTTCGATCCATTTTTGGCAACATACTCGCTCGCTACAAGCGGGTTCTCCCGGCACACCACGTCCATTGCTTGACGCAACTCCCGCCAAGACTTTTGCATACGTGAGCACACCATGGCTCACACTTGACTGTTTCATCGACATGTCCTTTCCAGGCTCCCCACGGCCCACTTTCAACATGTCATGACCCGAAATATATTGCATCGTGTTGACCGTAGCCTCCTCCTCCACGGATTCAGTGACCACATCCATTCAACTTCTCCCACGTTAGCTTTCCGCTTTGGACAGTTCTGTATCTGGTGGTCTCCATCACATATAAAGCACCCGCAAAGCTTGTCCCCGCCCGCGAAGCATGACTCGCCGCACCACCACCGCTAGGTCGTTAAAAGTCTTGTTGTTCCAACGTTTTCCCTTATCCTTAGCACATCCTGCATCCCCATGTTAGGGCTCGGAAGAGCCACCTGGTTTCAAGTCCACCAACTCCTTGGTAGCGGCTAACGTGGACGGCATAACCTTGACCCGTAAGCACCTCATCTCAGTTTGGGCCCAATGCTGCAATACATAAGAGCATTTTAAAACCATTTTGGTCAACGGACCACCTCAAAATTGAAATAGTATCGGAGCCAAAAAAAATTCAAAGACTTCTTGGCCAACGGGCCACCTCAATACCGAAATATTGTTAGGTTAAAAATATTTTTTACTTAAAAATCAGTTTAGCCTGATCAACCCGAACTGAAAAATAGTATTATGATAATTTATCAGAGAATATGTTTTACAAAGTCGCGTTAAATTTTATTAGAAAAATAGTTTAATGAGGTGTACTCCATTATCGAGTAGTTGTACTCTACTTGTTCGTATAAATAAAAAAAAATCTAATCATCGAAGGAAATCTTCATTATAGAATTTTTCATGGCCAATGGGCCACCTCAAAATTAATATAGTATTAGGGCCAAAATATTTTAACACAAGAAAAAATTTAGCCAATCCGAATTGAAAATAGCCCACGGAGCTCATTTTGTGTCTAATTATTGTCAATTGTTTTAAATTTAAAAATATACTTTTTTGTTATAAAAATTCGACTATTATAACTATCTATACATACTAAAAGAATTTAGAAAATTTATGGCCAATGGGCCACCTCAAAATTGATTTTGTGTTTAAAAATCAAAAATATATTTTTTGTTACAAAAATTTGTCAATTGTGGTTACCGATACAAACTAAAATATCAAAATCTTTTGGGCAGACCATCTCAAAATTAAAATGGTGTTAGATAGCTCGAACCAAAATATTTTACTTTCTTTTTCTTTCCTTTCTTTTTCTATTTTGGGAAGAATAGCAAAAACACCCTCAATATTGAAATATTTTTTCGGGTCATTATTCGATCGGTTGAACCGTTTAATAAATAAATTAATAAAAATAATAAAAATATATGTTGTATATTTATGAATATCAAAAAATTCATGATTTATATAGTATAGGTTCATAAAAATTTAAGAAACACATGTTAAAATCAATAAAACAATATACATATTAATATTATATATATTTATACCCAAAATATATATTTATAATTTTATAAATGGATATAATATAGTTGATAACGATTCAAAACTGATTGAATAATTGATGTATATATTGTAAGCCTTAAATAAGTATTATTTAATGATGTGGTATAGTGGTACAAAACATAGTCTATCATGTGAGAGATTATGAGTTCGAATTCTCCAATTCTCATAATTATTTTTTATATTAATTAATATATATAAATAATAATTAATATGTATTGTAATCAGGTACAGATTGAAGGAAGTAGCAAGAAATGGAAGAAAGGAAAGATGAAGAAGAAGTCTGCTTCGTGAGAGTTGCATGCATGGAAAGAGAGTCGCACTTCTGTTTTTATGTTTCTTAATTCGCATTTATAGTTTTTTCTATTTTATTTTCCTTTTGCTGATGTGGCAGTTAGGTTAGCAGATAGTGGGTAGTTAAATACTGTAGCAACCCACTTTACTGTAGCTAACGGAACAATTCTCTTTCAATTTTCTCTATCAATTCAGTATGAAATTTCCTTTCTGCAATTATGTGTTCGTCTACTCTTAATTCCAATATGGTATCACGAGCATAGGTTACTTCCGCAGCAATCATTTTTCGTTTTTCTGTTCCTCTCTTGGCCGTAAATCATGCCGCCGCGACAGCCACCGCGTGATGTGGGAGGTGCTGGTTTTCCTGATGATCCAATTCCTCCGACTAGTCCCTTGTATCTGCATCCGAGTGACAATCCTAGTACTATCCTTGTCACTGAACTCTTGAATGACTCTAATTATGTGAATTGGAGTAGATCTATGAAAACAGCGTTGTTAGCTAAACATAAACTTGGGTTTGTTGATGGTTCGGTGAAGAAACCTGTTGATATTTTAGATCCAAATCTAACTCAGTGGGAAAGATGTAATGATATGGTGGTCTCTTGGGTGCGGAATGCTGCAATTCCGCAGATTCATTCGAGTTTGATGTATTTGGAGACAGCTTCACAGATCTGGATAGATCTTAGAGATCGATTTTCTCAGGGAAATATAGCTAGGATCTATGAGTTAAAACAACAATTATACAATCTGAGGCAGGGATTTAGTGATGTTAATACTTATTATACAGATTTGAGGGTGATTTGGGATGAATTCTTAGATTTTCAGCCAAAGATGTGGTGTGAGTGTGTGGCTCCTGCTTGTAGATGTAATAGTTCTCATAAATGGAGGGACCATCAACAACAGGACTTTGCAGTGCATTTTCTCATGGGTTTGAGTGACTTATATTCAGCTATCAGATCTCATTTTCTCAGCCTAGATCCTTTTCCATCTCTTTCTAAGATATTTTCTCTGGTTGTACAAGAAGAAAGGCAGAGAGGTATAGGAATACCTTCTGGAATTACACCTACTCCTGTGAGTGAACCTCCAGGTTACATTAGAGCATCCACATGGAGCTCCCAATAAATAGTAATATATATATTAATTTTATAATCAAATAGGAGGGCTCCCAAAAATGCTGCACGGGAGCCCTCCGATGGCTCTCTTTATTTTATTATTATTTATTATTTAATTATATAAATATTTAATTTTTATTTTTTTAATTAATCAAAAATTGTAGAAAAAGGAATTATTTGCGAAAATTCGATTGTATTGCACATTTGAAAAATTACAATACAATTGAAATAATAAATAATAAATACAAAGTGAAAAATACAATTCGAAACACAATAAAAAAATACAAAGTGAAAAAAATCTAATCGTCAGAAGGCTTGGGGAGGTCGAGCTTTTCGGATGAGAGGTGTTGGAGTGTAAAGTGGAGGGCTTGAAGAGTTTGCATTTGGACAATTTGGAAAATTTAGATAATTTGGGTGATTAGGATAAGTTGGGAAATTTGGATAATTTGGGTAATTTGGATAATCTTGGTTATTTGGATAATTTGGGTTATTTTGGTTTGGATCGTTGTAGTCGTTTCCAAACCAAGAATAGGGGTCGTTGTGATCGGCCATTTGAAAAAATTGAAGATAATATAGAGGATTAGAAGTTGGAATTGAAGAAAATAGAGTGAGAGTTTGATGAAGAAATTAGTGTGAAAATATGAGAGATGTGGTGTGGTATTTATAGGAAAAAAAAATAAAATAAAATTAATTCGCCGGTCAACGGTCAACGACCGTTGACCAACCAGGAGTCGCCACGTGGCGGGCACGGCAGGCGGCGAAACGGGCTTGTTTACGCCCGTGGAGCTGCGCCCTCGGAGGGCTCCATCGCCGGCGCCCGGGCGCGGATGGTGACGTGGAGGCGGGCGGGAGGGCGCGAGCCCTCCCTCTGCGAGTGCTCTTAATGCTGCTCAAAGCTATGGTGGCAGGGGCAGAGATAGACTCTTTTGCACACATTGTCAAAAGACTAATCACACTATAGACAAGTGTTTTCAACTCCACGGCTATCCACCTGGATTTGGGAGAGGGAGGGGCTGTGGTTCTGTAGGTGAATCAACCTTACATATGCAGAGATCAGTGCATAGTGTAGGGGCTCAGTTAAACAATGATGGTGGCAATCCAACTCAGACACAACCCTCTAATTTTGTTCCCCAACCTTCTAACCTTGTTTCTCATCCTCCAAATCCCTACACTCTCTCTACAGAACATTGTCAACAACTCATTTCATACTTGCAATCACAGATTCAAGGACAAGCTCTCAGCACAGAGAGTGCTCCAGCAAATTCCTCAACTGGTTCTTGTGATTTTGGCCCTTCTTTTAGTGGTATGTTCTCACTCACACCTCTTGTTGCTTCTTTTTCTTGTTCCAAATCCATTTGGTTGATAGACACAGGTGCTACACACCATGTTTGTTGCAATCCTGATTCCTTTATTGACTCTACAGCACTCACTAATGCTTTCATTACTCTACCTGATTCTTCCACTGTACCTATCACAAGTGTAGGCACTGTTAAGTTGTCCTCTACTCTCACACCTCATTCTGTCTTTTATGTTCCAAACTTCACCTATAATCTTCTCTCAGTCAGTAGTCTGACTTCTGCAAATAAAATTTCTGTGTCATTCACTCATGATCATTGTCTCATCCAGGATGCTTCAAGGGGACAGCTGATTGGGATGGGTAGGAGGATTGGAAAACTCTATGTGCTAGATCCAGCTCAACCCCTTGCTCCTATCCTACCATCATCTCTTCCTATTCCAAGTGTTTCAGCCTTAGTTTGTTCAGATTTATGGCATTGTAGACTTGGCCATCTAGGGTCAGAAAAACTCAAGATTCTGTCTTCTTTTATTCCTATGAAATTTGTACCTCATACTGTATGTGATGTTTGTCCTCTAGCTAAACAAAAGAGGCTAAGTTTTCCTGTTTCAGACAGCATTTCTGCATCTCCTTTTGATTTAATACATTGTGATGTTTGGGGTCCTTTCCATCCCCTTTCTGTTTCTGGTTATAAGTTTTTCCTTACCATTGTTGATGATTGCACACGTTTTGTTTGGACATATTTGCTGAAAACCAAAGATGAAGTTAATACTTTTCTCAGTCAGTTCTTTCAACAAGTGCAAACTCAGTTTCAAAAACCTGTCAAGTCCATTAGATGTGATAATGAAACTGAGTTTCACCTTCCTTCCTTGTTTGATAAATATAGGGTTTTAGTTCAGCATTCATGTGTGGAGAGACCACAGCAGAATGCAAGGGTAGAGAGAAAACACCAACATTTGCTCAATGTGGCAAGAAGCTTGTTTTTTCAATCACATGTTCCCATAGGTTACCGGGAAGATTGTATCCTCACAGCATCATATCTGATAAATAGGCTTCCATCTTCTATTCCACAACTTGCTAATCACACACCTTTTGAGCTACTTTTCCAAAAACCACCAAAATATTCACATCTAAAATCATTTGGATGTCTTTGTTTTGCTTCTACCTTAAATAGAAATAGAACAAAATTTTCACCTAGAGCTGTCAAGTGTGCTTTTCTAGGTTATCCTGCAGGCTACAATGGCTACAAGCTCCTTAATCTGACTACTAACAAAGTTTTTGTTAGCAGAGATGTGATTTTTCATGAGCATATCTTTCCTTTCCAGTCTACACACACTCATCTCACAGATTCTTCCTTTCCCTTGTATCTTCCGACCTCTTCTCAGTCTTCCTCTCTTCCTCTTTCCACTTCTCCCATAACTAATGATGTTCCTATCAGCTCTCTTCCTTCAGCACCTGCTCCTGTTAGGACTTCCTCAGGTAGAACTGTCAAGACACCACACTACCTTAATGACTATATCTGTGGCAATGTCACTTCTACATGTGCTTATCCCCTATGCAATTTTGTAAGTTTTTCCAATCTTTCTCCTAGCTACTCCTCTTTTCCTGCTGCCATCACTGTTGTCCCTGAGCCTTCTACTTATGCTCGGGCTTCTACTTATGCTGAGTGGAGGGAAGCTATGAGAGTGGAGTTAGAGGCTTTGCAGCACAATAAAACATGGACTATTGTGCCTTTACCTCCTGGCAAGACAGCTATAGGGTGCAAATGGGTGTATAAAGTGAAATTTCTTTCAGATGGGAGAGTAGAAAGATACAAGGCACGACTAATTGCTAAAGGATTCACACAACAAGCAGGTATAGACTATCTTGATACATTTTCACCTGTAGCTAGATTGGTGTCTGTGAAACTGATGCTTGCAGTGGCTGCAGTTAAAGGGTATTCTCTCAATCATCTCGACATTAATAATGCCTTTCTTTATGGTGATTTGAGAGAAGATATCTATATGGATATACCCAAAGGGTTGCACATTGAGGGGGAGCAGAATAATCTAGTTTGTAAGCTACATAAATCACTTTATGGGCTTCGCCAAGCCTCTAGACAATGGTACCTTAAGTTTACTGAGGTTCTTGTGGGTTTTGGTCTGAAGCAATCAGGTACAGATCAATCATATTTTTACATGCTTCATCATGACAATTATCTAGGTGTTATCATCTATGTGGATGATATACTTCTAGCTAGTTCCAACCCTACTGTTGTGGGAAAATTCAAGCAATATCTGACACAACATTTTAAGTTTAAGGATTTAGGTAAACCAAAATACTTTCTTGGGTTGGAAATTGCCCAAAATCCTCACGGCATCTCTGTTTGCCAACGGAAGTATGTGTTGGACTTATTGGAAGATACATGACTTCTGGGATGTAAGCCTGCTGTTACACCTATGGATTGTAAACTTCAATTACAGCAAGCAGGGTCTCCTCTTCTACAAAATGGTAAAGTGTATCGCTGCTTGTTTGGCCGCCTTCTATATTTGTGCATCACACGGCCTGATATAACCTTTGCTGTTCATCGTTTAAGTCAGTTTGTTTCGCAGCCCTGTGAGCATCATCTCTCTGCAGCTCAGCGGGTACTGCGTTACTTGAAAGGAAGCATTGGGCTTGGTCTTTTCTACTCCTCCACATCCACTCTCGAACCCAGCATTTTTGCCGATGCTGATTATGGAGCATGCCCCGACACACGTCGTTCTGTGTCTGGCTTCTGTCTTTTTCTCGGCAGCTCCCTCGTTTCTTGGAGATCCAAGAAACAAAATGTGGTTTCTCGTTCCTCCGCAGAAGCAGAGTATCGTGCTCTTGCTCAAGCAGCTTGTGAAGTTTCATGGATTGACATGCTTTTGCATGATTTTGGTATTGCTCGCTCCAAACCCGTTCCATTATTCTGCGATAATGAGTCGGCAGTTTATCTCACCTCGAATGCCACGTTCCATGAACGCACCAATCACATCGAGGTTGACTGCCATACTGTACGAGAACGATACCTTCAAGGGCAAATCAAGCCGCTTCATGTTCGCAGTGATCTTCAACTCGCAGATATTCTAACAAAACCGCTCTATGTTTCTGCCTTCAAGCATTTGTTGGGCAAGATGAGTCTGAATAATATTCATACTCCTCTTGAGGGGGAGTGTAATCAGGTACAGATTGAAGGAAGTAGCAAGAAATGGAAGAAAGGAAAGACGAAGAAGAAGTCTGCTTTGTGAGAGTTGCATGCATGGAAAGAGAGTCGCACTTCTGTTTTTATGTTTCTTAATTCGCATTTATAGTTTTTTCTAGTTTATTTTCCTTTTGCTGATGTGGCAGTTAGGTTAGAGATAGTGGGTAGTTGAATACTGTAGCAACCCACTTTACTGTAGCTAACGGAACAATTCTCTTTCAATTTTCTCTATCAATTCAGTATGAAATTTCCTTTCTGCAATTATGTGTTCGTCTACTCTTAATTCCAATATGCATAAATATATAGATTTTAGATAAATAAAAATGGAGACCGTAGGAGACGCCACGTACGCGCGTGGATCGTTGTGGTGCTCTGAATCCGCTGTGGAATTATATATAAGATTCGGACGTGTGAGCATGAAGATCAAGCTCGTTCCTAGTGATTCGGCGGGAACCGTAACCGCCTTCTACGTAAGTCGACATATCCTCTATTGCAATTCCACGTGATATTTTTTATTTTTATTAATATATATATATATATATATATATATATATTGTGTACAGATGAACTCGGACACAGACACAGTAAGAGACGAGCTCGATTTCGAATTCTTAGGCAACCGGTCGGGACAACCTTATACGGTTCAGACAAATGTGTATGGTCATGGCAAAGGCGACAAAGAGCAAAGGGCCAACTTATGGTTTGACCCTGCTGCTGATTTCCACACCTACTCTATTTTCTGGAACCATCACCATGTCATGTAAGTCCATTATGCTCCTTAATTTCATTTCATGTCGTTTTTCAAAATAAGGTACCTTTCATTTTTAGACATGACACCACTATAACAATACATTTTGTGCCCTTGTAAGATTATATATTTACTAATTTTACCATGTAAATAATCTCCGATCACTATAAACAATCAAATCAATTACATTCATTTTTAAAATTCGTGTCGGTCAAGCATGAACAAGATTTTGGGGGACTTAGGAAGTACTAATTTAATCACTAATAATTGACAACTTAAAAACTGCTGCCGATTTTTTTGTTGATAGTCAAAATCATGGCCACGTGTCGAAAATATACAATAGATAATATAGAATATGAAAGCTTGAGGTTTGAAACCCTCTAGAAATGTGTTTTAATTGATAAATATTAGCCCCCACCTAGTACTATATACATGTTCGTAAATCACTAAATGTGCTTTGATTTAACTCTAGTACTTTAATTTCTATGATGATCCAATATTATTTCACTTATATTCTTATATAAAACATGTAGCTTCTCGGTGGATGACGTTCCGATTAGGGTTTACAAGAATAACGAGGGTAGAGGAGTTCCGTTCCCGAAGTTCCAACCGATGGGAGTCTATTCGGCGCTATGGGAAGCCGACGATTGGGCGACGAGAGGGGGTCTAGAGAAGATAGATTGGAGCAAAGCCCTGTTCTATGCCTACTACAAGGATTTCGACATCGAAGGTTGTGAGGTACCGGGCCCCGCCAGCTGTTCGTCTAGCCCTAACAACTGGTGGGAGGGCGCGTCCTACCAACAGCTGAGCCCCGAGCAAGCTAGACGCTACTGTTGGGTGCGCATGAACCATATGATATACGATTATTGCACC
This sequence comes from Mentha longifolia, assembly GCA_001642375.2. NCBI lineage: Eukaryota > Viridiplantae > Streptophyta > Magnoliopsida > Lamiales > Lamiaceae > Mentha > Mentha longifolia. The sequence goes on from CM038111.1 coordinate 14,753,275, forward strand.
GACAAGTCACGCAATCCGGTTACACCACTGGAATGTGTGGCTGGAATTTGAATGGGGCCAACATTTTTTCCATCAAAACATATATAATATCAATGGTCGAATATTTCGATTTTCATGCTTTTATATGCTTGTACGTCCGAGGGTATAAAGGGAATTGTGCAGTGGGCATTTGTTGTTCTTGTTGAGAGACTAAGGGGGCGTTTGTTTTGAGGGAATGAGGAAAGGGAAAGGGAATTAAAACTTATGAATCCGTTTGTTGCTGTTTGGTAGCCTATTTTCAATCATTCCTTTACCTGTTTTAGGGGTTTCGATTCCCCCAAATTTCTATTTTCATTCCCTCAGAATTAGTCGGGTTTCGGATTCCCTTTCCCCTCTCAAACCCTTGTCTCTCCACTCTTTCGTTCCTTACCTGCAAGTCCTCTCTCCCGTCCGAGTGTCTCGCCCTCGGCCATCTTTCCCGGCGCCGCCGCACCCTTCGGAGCCACTACCGCCGTTGTTCAACAGCAAGGTAGGGCACTTATTGTATTTTCACGCCAACAATGCCTGTGGCACCGCGCCTCCCAGATCAGCATCGTCCCCGCCGCAACGCCGCCTTGCCTTCATCAATCGTCATCACTCGACCACGAAGCAGTAGAGGGAGGTGAGCTCTCTCTAATTTCTGACTCTCTCTTCTCTGTTCGATCCGCGCGGCACCGCCACCGGTCCCAAAACCGCCACGGCTCCGTCGACTGTAGCAAGGGTACTTTGGGTAGTAAAAAATCTCGTTCATTTCTTCTTCAGTATTCCTATACTCATTTCCCCTTTGTTTTTCAATTACTAGCTCAATAGATGCTTTATTATATGATGATGTTGAATATGGATTTTGTATCGGAAGTTAAGAGACATGATTGATGTTAATGCAATTGCAATAGGGGAATAGGATAATGGCAAGTTTGGAAGAAGAATTGACATTTGGACTGCATGTTGTCACATTAATTCATCTCTTGATAAACCTTGGGTAATATCTCAAGTAATATTGTTGCTGAACTTTTGAAGTTCAGAAATTGTGACCATATAGTTGAGCAAGGCAATGATACCATCTAGTTGATTAGTTAAAGGCTAATGCACTGAGAGCTAAACGTCTCAAATGTATTATCCCTGCATTGGACGCAATAGTTCTTGTTTTGCATTGGTTTTTGCTCTTGTGATTCACTAGTTTTGTTTCTGAACTGAGCTATTCATTTAGACTGTTTATGGTGTTGTAATTTGACATCAATTTCTACAGCTTTTGAATTAAGAAAGGGTGATAAACACTTGATGTTTTGGTGTGGCTTGAGTGAGGGTCTATGTGAGAGAAGTTTGGGTGGAGTTGATTGCAGTATGCTTCTTCTTCTTTGTGCATTGTGCTCTTCCTACTTTATCTCATTTCTATATTCTCTTGAGAGAGTGCTTTGATTTTGCAGTGGACAAAATGGAAGAGTGAAAGGAAAAGACTGTGGTTTAAAGAGACTTTAAAGACGACAATAATTCTTATGATGGTGGTGCTAATAGTTGAAAAAAAGATATATGTCAAAGCTCTACTTCCCGTAGCTCCAACGATGGTGGTGGTGATAGTTTATGAACACGCATTAGAGAACTTGTTAATTATGTATGTAGGTAGATGACATTATGTTATAGTTTAGATATTGATGGATATGTACTCGTATGGCATGGTTTGGATTAATGTTGGATACGAACCATTTTATTGTTTTGGAATAAAGGATGGATAAAAATTATTTCATGATTTTTATTAATGTTGGATATTTTTTCATTATTATTTTGGATCAAACTGCATTTATAAATTTACACAATATTTGTATATAATATTTAGATGAAAGCAATGTTTTTTGTATAGATAAATGATGACAAAAAATATTTATTTTTCATTAAAAAAATGTTGATTCCCTTTGTTAACCAAACAACCACAAAAGGAGTGTGAGGATATCACAAAATGTCAAATGTGTCATGTTTGGTACAATGTTGCGTCTGTATTTATTGTTGCATATAGTTTGAGCCAATAACATGGTTGTGTATGATTGTGTGAAATTGTGTAATTATTGTTCAATTTGAATTAATGTTGGAACTTTTATACATTTTTTTATTGTTTACTTTCCTTGATTCATAATCGATCGCGTGCGATCAATGATTTATCCAAGCGAAATGGATAAATAATTAATAGTTCAAATAAAATTTAGAGATCTGACCATTAGTGGCCTTGAAAAAAAAAAAAAAAAAAAAAAAAACTGATCATCGATCCCATTCCAGCATTCCTCGCCATTAAGTATCTCGTCGATTCCATATTCATGCATGATCAACTTTTACATTTTCATCTGACATATTTTCATCTTTTACATTTTCCAAAATCAACTATTTTTATTATGAACATTTCCTAAATCTTACCATTTTTAAATGTAAAGAATACAAATAATTAGTCTAAAACTTCTACGGAGTACTAAATTAATATATTTATAATAGAAAAATTTATCAAAAAATTTAGTTTATATTGGACATCGTTTAGGGGTCAAATGGACCAAAGCTACAAATTGGGCCTGAAAAAAGAGCTAGTGGGTCTAAGCCCAATTAAATTATTAGCTTTGAAAATGAAATTAAACTAAAATTGTTTGTCAAAAATAAGAAATTGAACGGGCCAATGCGCTCGAAATAATTTTTCGAGTTAAAATGGGTTAACTTGATTTTTCAAGAGTGAGCATAGGGATGTCAATTTAACCCGAAACTCGCGGGTTGACCCGAGTAACTCAAGCTAAAAACGGGCTACGGTCGAATTTTTCTAACCTGAATTAGGCCAGAACCAAATAGCCCGAAACCCAATAGGGCTAGCCCGAAAGCTTGGCGGGTTGGCCCGATAACCCGAAAGTTTTCATTAATTAAGTGTTGAATTTTATTACCTTGTTTCAAATATTAAAATTTATGTCTTGATTCAAATATCTTGTGAAAAATATTACAATTTTCTATGCTAAGTTGTATCCATCATAATATTTTCTCTATTTTGTAGTTCACCACATAATAAAAAATAATTAATATAATCATTAAAAGAAAAATATCTTCACATCTCAACATAATACGAAATAAAGTGGCTTAGATGGTATAACATGAATTATTTATTTTTATAAAATTATGGTTATAAAAAAAATTGTCAACTTCTTTGCCCGACGGGCTAGCCCGAGCCCTGAAGATTTAGGGTTAGGGTTGAAAATTTATACCCCGAAAAAAAATCAGCTCGATTCAATCTGAATTGAATAACCCAAAACCTGATAAGGCTGACCCGAACTGCTCGGGTTGGCCCGATTGACATCTGTGAGCCCCATATTTTTTAAAATTGCAAACTGACCCTAGACACTATATAATTCTAAAAAGCCCGCCCACAAACTTTTAGAGATTAGAAATCTTGTTCTAAGTCATAAGAAAAATGGTAGTTTAGTCCAAAAAGCGGATTAGCCAAAAAAACATGCCGCTGCAAGCCTTACTAGTAAGACCAGCTGATAAGCGACCTCCTCAATACATTCTAGAATTTAAAAAGGCCCTAAAAAACGAACAACTCCTTTTCAGAAGATAGCTTCAGGAAAACTTTATCTCCAACTTGGAACTACGTGCTTGCTTTGTAAGATTTTTATCTGTCCTGAGCTTCTTTGATTCTTTTTCTTACTTTGTCAATGATTTTTATTGTAGATTGGACCATATCGGGTCCTAAGATCTTGCATTCCCCAACTTCATTCCAGTATAGCGGCGACATGCATTTTTGATCGTACAATGCATCGTAAGGCATCATTCCCATTGAGGCGTGGTAGCTATTGTTATATGCAAACTCTACTAGAGAAAGATAGTCTTCCCAACTTCCACCTTGGTCCATGACTACTGCCCTGAGTATGTCTTCAAGCATTAGAATCGTCCATTCGGATTGTGATAATGAAATGCATTTACAACATGTAATAGATCGAATTATACCTTCCATAGTGCCGATGGAGAAGTACTACAAGTCTAGTCTTCTAAACTGTATCCCGATCTCGAATCCGGTGGATGCGTGGTCTCCAAGAACGGATCTGGAATCTCGGATCTTGCACCTTAGAGAAGAGAAAACGTGATTCTCTTTCTCTCCTATGCTAGCCGCCGCCCCCTCACTCTCCTTAGATGATATGTAATTAACTAATTAGGGTTTTGTGCACTTAAGTATTTATAGTGCACAAAATTTGCTCTAATGGGCCTAAGAGAGACTGGGCGGCCACTTAAGCCCATCTAGCTTAAGTGGCGCCTAATTTATGATCCAAAACTATAAGTGGCGCCCTATAGGGGCCCTGTTGGTCCCGAAAGTGACTAACACACGTAGAGGGGGGAGGGGTGAATACGTGTGTTGAGAAGTGTTCAACTTCTCTTTTGTTTTTCAGCCTTTTATCAAGTAGACGCTTCAAATGTTAGTCAAGCTTTCGAAGCTTCTCGCTCGTGTGAGTACGGTGCGGAATGTGGTGAGATTTAAGCTTTTCTTGGAAATTAAAACCTTGTTGATATTTAGAACGTGTGTGTATGCAATAAATCAAATCAGTAAATAAAGTAAATAGACACAAACCCTTATAGTGGTTCGGAGAGCCACTCCTACGTCCACTCTATCCACGACGGGATGAATACCTTCACTCGGTATCTCTAGTTTTATACTTCCAAGGGGAAGTGATTCAATGCTAGTAACAGACTTTGCACTTGAATCCTCAGAGATTCACTGGCTCTTGAGAAGCCTTACAACAACAAACTCTTTAACAAAAACTTTACAACCTTACAACTCAATCTCATAGCTCTAGACTTGGGTTTTGAGGTTTTTGGGTTTTCGTAAGTTGAGAATCCTTTACAATTAAGATCACAAGTAAAGGGATAGGATTCTCAAGGCTAGGTTATGGATATAAGCAGTTGAACCTAGAGTGAAAGTAGTTGCAATACTCAAGAAAATATGTTTCTTGAGGACACACTAATTGAAAGTGCTTCGAAGAACTAAAGGAATGTAAATGATGATTTACTTGAGTTCTTGCGAGTAGTATGCTTGAATCGTTAGTACGTGCATTAGTTTTAGTGTGTGCAACTCCTTCTATTTATAGTAAGGAACCCTACTTCCCGTTGAGAGAGAAGCGGTTGGTGTCAGTCCTTTTCAGACTCCAGAATTAGGAAGGGATGTCTGCCGCACCTAGGGGTATGGCAGCCTTCTCCTATCCTTGACGTTTAGGAATGTAGCCACATCCGTTGTGCAATGGGGTGTTGACACGTAAGGACCGAATCTTCCGTATGTCAGAAATTCAAACTCGAATTCTTGGTCAACTTATCACCTGCACGTATATGACGCTTTAAGTACAGCTCCGTATCAAAGGCATTTTCGGTGAGCTGACTTGAGAACACTTTGCTTCCACTGACCGGAAGCTCGCTCTAAACATCTTTATCTGAAGCGTTTCTATGACGCTTTGCCAAACTTTACTGCCGACACTTTTACTGCTGGAGCCGCTTCGCTTTCTAACGTTTTGCGAACTCTGACAGTTTTATCCTTAGCGCTTCTAGACTAAAATAAAAGCTTCCTAACATACAAGCTTTGCTAAATATAACTTGTCTAGATTCATCAAAAATAATAAGAAAAATATTCTAACGAGAGTTTTGGAATCGAATCAAAACAAATTGTTTATGAACTTGATCCAAGTTCCCCCTTAACTTAATATCCCAACAATTCCCCCTTTTTGATGATGCCAAAACTTGACGTCAAGTACTTACACAAATCTAGACAATTCTAGGCTAAGTATAAGAAGGAGAGTGGGTTAGGCAAAGCGCAATATTAATGAAGTTATAAGCAGTTAAATGAAAGCGTAAATAGAATAAAGACAATGAGAAATTTTCTTAGAGCAGTAAAAGATATCATTGTATATATGAGATAGAGAAATGATACATATACAATGAATATCTACTTGAATCGGCTTCGAGGGGTAGGAGGGTCCAAACCATAGGCTCTATATACCTTTTCTAAGATGACATATTTGGTGGGATTAAGATGTTGGCATAGTTCTAGCCACTTCGCGCATTCCTCCACCTCATCCGCAATCTTCTCTTCATCACGGATCATGCCTCCAATGGTTGTTAGCTGGAACCTTATCTGCTTCGGAGCTTTGACATTCACGTGTTTCACCAAGTCCAAAATCTTGTTGAAGAGAGGGGCTTTGAAATGATCCATGTATGTTACAAAACGGTCTATGGCAAATTCCGTTCGAAACCCCTGCCAGTAGTAGAATCTCTTGATGAATTGATCTCTGGCTTCAATCCACTCATCCTTGAGGTCAGCTGGAATGAACTCATCAATATACTTGGCATTTGGAGTGTTGTCTCTCCTCCTCTTCCTCTCAAACTCGTCCCTTTTGAAGATCTTTAGCCTCAGCATTTCAAAGTCATCAAAGCGACATCCTTCTACGTAGACTCTCTTCTTCTCAATAGCTTTATTCTTCAGTATTTTGAGTGCTTTGGTAGCATCAGTCTTTAGGACCTTGTTGAAGACTTCTTTTCTATACTCAACCACCGCTTGGTATTTTGCCACTCTCCATAGGCAATTTTTCTCTTGTTGATTCAGCGGTGTGTGCCTCAACTTGAATCGAGAGTAGTGATATTGAGTTTTGAAAGTAATGATTGCATCAATCTCCTCATCGATCTTCCGTTGGGCACCGGCTTCTTGTGTCATCGTTGTAAGCGCCCTCTTGATCTTCTTTTTTGGTGGGCGAGGTGGTGTCAGCAGGCTCTAGATCCTTGTGCTTCTGCTTTTGAAGTTGAAGCTTTGCTGGCACTGCTCGAAGCGGTTCGACGGCTTCAGGTTCCGCGTGCGGAATGATCCGCCTATCAGCTTCCCGCTTTGCTGATGCATCCACCTTTGGAGCGTCCTTCACAGCTCCAGCCTTCGAAGCTCCTCCAGCCTTCAAGGCTCCTTCCTTCGATGCTTCCACACTCTTGGAAGCGTCATCCTTCCTTGGAGTGACCTGCTTCACCGGAGCGGCATCCTTCCTTGGGGCATCTTGCTTTGCCATATTGATGGTTGAAATACTTGACGTCCCAACACCTTCCCCCTTTTTGGCAGCATCAAAAGTTGCCTTGATGGGATTGGGCTGTACGTTGGTAGCAGGGCGAACAGAGAGGACATTTCCAGCAATGTTCAAATTTGGTTGCACCATCGGCAACAGATTCTGGGCTAGGAGCCCTGCAAGCAATTGTGCTGATAGTACCGGAGCGGGAGATTGAGCGTTGGTCAAGATAACTGATTTCTCAAAGCGGTTTCTCATCGTGGAGTTGCCTAAGAATCACGAATCCTTGCAGGAAGTTCTCGTTCGGTTCAGAAAAGAGAACGACAGATTAGCCAATACACTTGAGTCCAAGGAAAAGGACCTATTTGAGTTGACGGCTAAGTTCGATGATCTTCTTGAACGCCACCAACATACCATATCCACTTCCAAAGAATGCAAAGCCACTCTCGATCATCTCCATAGTGCTTCTGTAGCTATTGAAATAATTGAAAGTTCTTTCAAACCATCAAAAAGTTTAAAAGGAATCACCTTTGGTTCTACTCTCACAGCTTCATCCGATGCTAGTTCCGAAGCGTCGTTGAAAAGCCCCAAAGCTGATCAATATGTTACTAGCAAAGGAAAGGAGTTAGCCGGGTTTATGGCTGAAACTTCAAGGCAAGCTTCCAAAGCACCCTTGAAGGTTCACCCCGATGCTTTGAATAAGTCAAAGACTAAAAAGCTTAAACGCTCTAAACGCAATTCAAAGCGTGTCAAGTCTGCGACAAACTCGAAGCGCCAACAAAAACATAAAGCCGACTTGAATAACTTCACATCTCATGGATGAACTCAAGTACGCTTTATCCTCGATGCTTCACATAACTTTAATGGTCGAGATCTCATCGAACATTTTACACAAGGTGAAAGTGTTCCTTCACACTCGCAGGGAAGAAGGAATCGTAAGCGCTTCCACTATTTCACATACGATTACACTTAAGGTTTTCCCATTAAACAAAGCCGTATTTGTTTCGTTCAGGATCTCGAGAAGGAAGTCACTCTCTCGGTGAATCCAACTCGAGCTTCCAAACCCACTAACATTAAGGAACCTAATGCAAATTGGGTACCTAAAAATTATTGATCTCTTAGATCAAAGCGACGAACTCGAAAAATGCGGACAAGAGGAAGGAAGAAGCTGCTTGGTACCCAGATAGCGGATGTTCACATCACATGACGGGTAAACGATCTTTCCTCAACAAGTTCGTTAAAAAGCCAGGTCCAGATATAACCTTCGGTGATGATGCAAAAGGCATCACCATCGGATACGGTACTTTTTGCGTTGGAAATATGAGACTCCCTAACGTCTCATATGTCTAAGGCCTCAAACATAATTTACTTTCTATTTCTCAATTCTGTGATAATAGGTTCGTGGTAGAGTTTATCTCTAACTAGTCTGTTGTCAAGAACAAAGCGTCTATGCAGGTTGTTCTTATAGGTATTCGAAAGCAAAATGTGTACGTAGCCAACTGGAGTAGCTGCGAAGTCAGAACCTGTCTCATCGCTAGAAGCACCTCGGAGATTGGGTGATTATGACATCATCGCCTCAACCACTTGAACTTAAAAATAATGAACAAAATCTCCCGAAAGAGTCTTGTTCGAGGTATCCCTAATGAAGTCTTCAACAAGGATATTGTGTGACAAGCCTGCCAAGAAGGCAAGCAGATCAAGAAGTCCTTTCAAAGCGTCGAGGGACATGGTTCATCCCGAATTCTAGAGCTCCTACACATGGATCTCTTCGGTCCTATTTCACCAGTCACCTTGAGTGGGAGAAAGTATGCTCTTGTAGTCGTGGACGATTATTCACGCTACACCTGGGTACTAATTCTACTAAAAAAGAAAGATACGCTTTGGGAGCTTCCAAAGCTCCTAAAGCAGCTGACGGTGGAAAAAAGACTGAATGTAGTAAAGATACGCTCCGATAAAGGAACATAATTCCTCAATCAATTTATCAAAACGTATAGTACAGAGAATGGGATTCTACATCAGACTTCAGCAGCTCGCACTCCATAACAAAATGGCATTGCAGAGCGCCGGAACAGAACCATCAAAGAAGATGCACGTTCGATGCTCATGAATGCCCAACTACCATAGAAGTTCTGGGGCGAAGCGACTTTCACAGCATGCTATACCCAAAACCGCACCCTAATCAACACACGCCACGACAAAATCCCATATGAATTATGGACAGGGAGAATTCCTACTCTCTCTCATTTACATATTTTTGGTTGTAAGTGTTTCATTCACAACAATGGTAAAACTCAATGAAGAGCATTTGATAGCAAAGCTGATACGGGAATATTTCTTGGATATTCTCCTACAAGCAAAGCCTATCATGTCTATAATTGTCATACTCTTCTTGTGGAAGAAACACCACATGTTGTTTTTGATGAAGCTGCTTTCAAGACTCTGCAGGTACAGGTGAATGCTGAAAGCATGAATGCTGGACCTGGAAGCATGATCGAGGTTCCTGAAGCCTCTTCCCGACAGTAACTCACTCCATCTCAAAGTGAGTAGATCTGGTGGATACTTCACTAGAAGAAGAACCTGAAGATGGAATCAAAGCTGTGGAGCATGATCTAAATAAGCTATCTCTCGATAAGGGGGAACCAAACTCGAGAATAACTGATCCTCTAACCTCATTGGTCCCAAACAATGAGGAAGCTCCATGCAGCCCAGTGGTATGTGATTAAGGGAATGGTGATGATCACACACCACGCTCCGAGGCAGATGATATGGAGGCTCTCAACCAGAAGAAGCTTTGGTTGAGGTATCATCCCCAAGAAGGTGTTCTAGGTGACCCCAGCTAAGGCGTCAGGACTAGAAGTACCTTATTTCATGGTGAGAGTTGCCTGTTTAGCTGCTTCCTAGCAAACACCGAGCCTTCATCGGTGGAGGACGCTCTAAATGATTCAAATTGGGTAACTGCCATGGAAGATGAGCTGAATGAGTTTGCAAGGAATGACATTTGGTACCTAGTAGAACGACCTTCTCATCAAAGCATCATCGGTACTAAATGGGTCTTCAAGAATAAGACCGACGAAACTGGCAACATTATTCGCAACAAAGCTCGCTTGGTCGTGAAAGGATATTGCCAGGATGAAGGCATCAATTTTGATGAGACCTTCGCTCCCGTAGCTCGTCTCGAAGCCATCACGATGTTCCTTGCATATGCCGCATCCTAGAAGTTCAAAGTATATCAAATGGATGTGAAGAGTGCCTTCCTCAATGGTGACTTGAAAGAGGAAGTGTATGTCGAGTAGCCCCCAGGCTTTGAAAAGAGTGATCAAGTGTACCTGCTCATCAAAGCAGTTTATGGCCTCAAGCAGGCTCCTAGAGCGTGGTACGAGACTCTTTTAAACTTCCTTGTTGAAAGCGGGTTTCAAAAAGGGAAGGTAGATCAAACCCTCTTCACTATCAACGACGGTGAAGACATGCTTTGGGTACAAATCTACGTCAACGACATCATCTTTGGCTCTCCAAATCAAAGCCTAAGTGACAAGTTCGCGGGTTTGATGAAGAGAAAATACAAGATGTCAATGATGGGGCTAATGACATGCTTTTTAGGATTGCAAGTGAAGCAAATGAGTTATGGAATCTTTATCAATCAAGCCAAGTATACTCGTGATATGCTCACTAAGTTTGGAGTTCAAAACTGCAAAAGCGTCAAGATTCCAATGAACACAAACTTCAAGATAGATCCAGACTTGGATGGCAAGTCAGTCAATGCTACAGATTATCGTATGTTGATTGGCTCTCTACTTTATCTTACAGCTAGCTGACCCGACATCACTTTTGCTGTAGGCGTCTGTGCTAGATTTTAAAGCAATCCAAAGCAAAGCCATGGAGGAAGCTAAGCGCATTCTTCGATACCTTAAAGGGACCATCAACTTAGGTCTTTGGTATCCGGCGGAAGATGATCTCACGCTTAGTGGCTACTCCGATGCCGATTTCGGTGGATGCAAAGTTAATAGGAAATCAACAAGTGGAACGTGTCAATTCATTGGCAACAAGTTGGTTTCATGGTTCTCCAAGAAACAAACAAGTGTTGCCACCTCTACCACCCGAAGCGGAATACATGGCTGCGGGAAGCTGTTGTTCACAAATCCTTTGGCTAAAGCAACAGTTGAAGGATTATAAAGTGGAATGTTAGGAGGTTCTAATTTATTGTGACAACACAAGCACAATTTCCATCATCCACAATCCCGTGCTTTATTCAAAATGCAAGCATATTGAAATTCACCATCATTTTATTCGGGATCATGTGAAGAAGCAAGATGTTAAGGTAGAAAAGATTCCAACTGAGGATTAGAAAGCGGATATTCTCACTAAGCCGCTTCCTTAGACCCACTTCAACAAATTGTGCCTAGAACTAGGATTGCTAGACCCTGGTGAGGAGAAGGTGGAGTAAGGGTGGAAAAGTCAAAGCGTGTTCCCTACCTACTCTCACGCTTTCCTTTCTGGGAAAGATTGTTGGGATAATTGGTTAAGAGGGAACCGGTCCTTGCAAGAGGTGTGGAAGAGAAGAATTTATCTCCCCTTTAACCAGGGACGATAATTAAACCGAAGGGATGAAGTTCCCTTTAGGAGCATCGACCTCTACACGCTTCCATATTTATGTGAAAGCGTGGTTGAGTGCTCTTCCTTGATGAGTTAATCTCGGATGCTTGATTAAGGTTGTTACTCGTGCCACGGTATTCGTAAAACTTGTGCCGTCTTGTCAGAGCGGTGCACTAGTGGTACCTTGTGGATCTCTTGAAAGTCTAGCTTTTAAGTTTAGAGCTTGGTACAATCTTGATGTTCCACTCCCAAATTCTTAAAACCCTTTTAGCTAAAGAAACATGAAAGCGTTGAGTTGATAATCCTCTTCGAGTTAACATACGCATACGTAATATTTAGGACGTATTGTATGGAGTTGCTTGAATGATTATCACTCAACTTTCACAAGCTTTCATGGTGGATATGGAGCCAGAAGCGCAAAGCGTGCTGAAGACCTTCACCACTGCTTATTGTGAAAAGCCTCACTTGTTTTGAGTAATGTGAAGCACCAACTATAAAAAGGTTAGTGCTTACTCTCAAGAATCTCACTTCATGGAAATATGAGATAGCTTGCCCTAGTAAGGAAGTGAACTCATAGCTCTTTCATGGATGATATGAATCTCATGCCCAAACGGTATATCCCTAGTAAAGCATGAGGCAGCTCATATCACCTCATTGAAATCTTTAAAGACACTCATCCCCAACCGGGTCCCTTGTGGATTTTGTAATCTCATACTCATCCATATTGTGAAATTCACGAGATAGACCTACCCTAGTAAGAGAAAAGGACTTAACATTATTTCAACTCTCGACATAAGTAAAGCGCCTCCCCTACGGAGTTCACACTCTCTTTAAAGATAGTCCAAAGCTATGTCTAAGGGGGAAGCACTTTATCTTAGAGAGAAAGCGCCTAGATGAGAACAGACGCTCTCACACTTTCAAAGCATGAACGTTCTTGTTTCTCAACTAACGCTTTAACATTTGAACATGTGGATCGTCAAAGCATGGTATCAGTCAATTACAATTTTGACTGACTGGTAAGTCTCCCTTTCACGTCTTTCAACTCAAGTAAGTGAGTCAACGCAAATCGTCTTCAAGAACCCTGTGCGTGACTTACCGAAAATATTAAAATGCTGATACAGACGCTTTCTGAACTAGACACTCTCGTCTAAATTCCAAAGCGTGGCAATCAGCCAAATTTCGAACTTTTTTGAAAATTAATCTCTCATTAATTTACTTACATGCTATATATCTATAAAGTAAGATATCGATCAAGTATAGTTTGCGTGTGAAATCTTTGCATTTAATGCAAAGACTGCTACTGAAATAGTATTCGAGACCCACTCGCACGTGTATCTCACGCGCGCTACCGAACTGCCATAAAATTTTAATCTTGGCCGTCGGATGTTTCGAATTACTTTTTCCTTGACCGCACGATTAAAGTAATCACAGAGCACGATCTTAACCACTCACCCCATTTTCGAGAAGTGATCTTAGCCACTCACTAAGACACGTCACCCCACTACCCCATTAACACTTACATTTCTATGCATATATAGACTTACACTATTTCATACTCATCATCTTCTTCACTTAACATTTTCACCATTTCTGCAATTCTTCAAGTTCTAGAACTCATAGAACTTATTTCTCTACTAAACTTTTGTCATTTTTCAGAAATCTATACAATGGTGAATGCTAAGTAGGAAACCGCTCCGCGAAGCCGCTACAGCGAGTTCGTATTCACAGATGCTCACATCAATCCTGACCTTCTTGCCGATGGAGGAGTGATCAAGAGGGCGATTGTGAACGCCGGCTTGGAGAACCTCATCTTCAAGCACCCCAAATTTATCAACCCATTCGGGGTGATTGATTTTCTGTTCAATCTCAACCCAAAAACCCTAACCACAAAAATCTGGCTTCAGAAAACTGATGAAGATGGTCTCACTCGCTCTGTAGCGATTGAAAAGCTCTCCCTTGAAGAGTTGTTTGAAGATTCTTTCCCTATTCTGAACTCTGGGGAGGATCCAGAATCTGCTGGAGATCCGGACATCCAAAAAGAGTTCCGGCTCTTCACCATAAATCCGCGCGCCATCTTCATCAAGAAACAGTCGAAGGCGACCTCGTTCCGGTCACCGTTCGACAATATGATCAATATTGTGACAAAGTGCCTACTTTGTCACACCGAGAGCTGGTCCACAATCACGAAGCACAAGATCCAACTTCTATCGGCGCTCTATGATGCTGCTAAAAACCACACTCAATATAATTGGAGAGCGTGGTTTATCAAGCAGTTGTTGGAAGCGAAGAAGGCCGTACGAGAGGAGACGAAAGGAGAACCCACGGGGATGCTTTCCTTCCTAGGAAAGTTGAAATATGGAATGAGGATTTCCATGTTTCTCGAAGCGTCATGGCCGGCACAAGAGTGGCCAGTACAGACCAAGTACACTCGTGTACTTTTCAATAAGGTGCTTCCAGGCGACGAGTTTGGAGTCTTCCCCCCTCCCGCTTCTGATATCGTATATACAGAAGTAGAAGCACTTCTCCTCAAGAAAGAAGAGGAGAAAAAGAGGAAGAAAAAGAAGGGTGGAAAAGGCCCAAAGAATCCAAAGCGTCGTCCGATGTTAGAGAAATCAGTCCCTTCCACGGCTGGGAAGCGTGGATTGGTGGATGAAGATGACGAGGAAAGCGCCGCCTCCTCATCCAACGCTTTAAACTCTGACAGGACGTTGAGTCAAGAACTGGAAGCCGGTGCCCGAGCTGCACATGAAGAAGGAGAAGAAGTCGATGCACCGGGCGTAGATGAACAGACTGGCGCTTTCAATTTTAATGATGGAGCGTCAAGTCCATCAGTGGATGACAAGTTGGAAGTTGAGACTCCTCCATCTCCCAGAGCGTCCAGCCCTGTAGTGCAGGTTGTCGACAGGGAGCTCTTGTGGGCTGAAGAGGAAATCCGGGAATTCTTTGGAGAATTCTCTTTACCTCCACAAGTACTGGAGGTTATTTCACAATTCTTGAAGTATGTCCGATGCCGCGGCACCAACATCTACAGAGTTTGCCAGTTGGTGTGGGCTAATGACCCCAAAGCGTTGATCGAGGAGGAGGCCTCGATCCTCAGCCGCTTGGAACTGAAATGCTTCAACAACCTGATTGATGAGCCAGAGGTGTGGAAGCGCATCGAGAGAAAGGTCAAGGAGCTAGTTCCCTCCTACACCCTAGCTCCATCAACACCAGCTGGCGCCACTGTCACAGCGTTTGAAGAACGGCTCTTAGTTCTTCAAACCGCTCATGATGAAGTGGAGCGTGAGTGTGCCCAGCTGAAGGAAGCAATCAAGGAGAGAGAGAGCCAACTTTCTACAGCGGAGGAGGAGAAGAAGAAGGTAGGTGAAGAGCTTTCAACTGCTTCCACAGAGTTGAAAGCGCTGAAGGAGGAGAAGCTGAAGAAAGAAGAAGAGCTCTCAACTGCTACCACAGAGTTGGCAGAGTTGAAGGTGAAATTGGCGGCTGTGGAGGTACAGTTGGCTGAGGAGAAAGAACATGTAAAGTTGGCTCATGATGAACTTTCGAGTGTCAAGGCAAAGCTTCAACAGATTCCAGCCTTACGTTCGGAAGTGCTGAAGCTAACTGATGAACTGGAGATTGCTGTCGATGACGTCGATCAAAGCGCGGATGCGCTGGAAGCTGCGATTGATCATCAAGACATAGCGGTGGACGACAGGGAGCGTGTCCACCGTGAACTTGAAAGTGCTGAAATGGAGCTCTCCAAGACCAATGACAAGGTCGCTCTACTGGAGAAAGAGTTGAAAGCGGCTAAGTCGGCAAGATTCGAAGCCGATTCTGCCGCCCGCCAGCTGAAGGAAAAGCTGGAATCCGTTGAGAAAAAGCTCGTGGATTCAGAGCAGCAACGGAAGCACGCAGTGGCCTTGGTGAGCCAAGCCACTGTTGGAGAGCAGAGCGGATCGGGCCAGGTTGGGCCAATCAATAATGAAATGATGGAAGGAATCTCCAATAAAATCGGAGCACTCTCGGATCTCGTCCAATCTGAGTTCCGAATCTTCCGTACCAGCCTTGAGAGGTCAATCATTTTGACAAATGCTCACTCTCTCGCTTCGATACTCTCAGCACAAGTCCTCGGCGCTCTCCTGGCACAAGGCCTCTTGAAGCCGAATCAGCCAAACATCACCTTGCCAGGAGCAGCTAGCCAAAGCGCCACCATATAGTCTGCTCCCTCCCCACCTATTTTTGATGCTGCCAAAAAGGGGGAAGCGACTGGGACGCCAAGTGGTCCACCCACAACGGCCAAGGCAAAAGAGGATGCTTCCAAGAAGGTAGAAGCACCAAAGAAGGGGGAAGCAGAACGGCAAGTAATCATTTTCAAAGAACCGATTGATGCCGCTCCACTTCAAGCCGTGTCAGCAGCGCCTCAAACAAAGAAGGAGAAGTGCAAAACCACAGAGCCTGCTGACACCAACCCTAAGAAAAAGAAGAAGCTGGCCCCTGCAACGATGACCAAGGAGGCTGGAGCACAACGTGAATTCCAGGAGGAATTAGACGCGATTTTGGTGCATAAAAAGCTTTACCACCTCTGTAGGTATCTGTTAAAGCATACACCGACAAACGAAGCTGAAAGAGAATGCCTAGAAGTGATGGCAAAGTATAAAGCGGTGTCGGAGTGTAGGGAGGAAGTTTTTAATGAACAGGTGGTGACATACTCAGAGAAAGTGCTTCATCTTATGAAGAATGAAGTGCTTGAAGGGAAAAAAGTCCATGTCGAGGGCCTACGTACAGAAGCTTTCGAGAAGTGCAGGAAGCAGCTGTTCGCCAGGGACGAATTCGACAGGAAGAGGCTGAGGGGTGAGGCTCCTAATGCCAAATTTGTTGATGAGATTATTCCAATTGACCTCAAAGAGGAGTGGAATGATGCCAAGATGAAGTTCGTGAAGCGCTTCTACTACTGGCATGGCTTTCGCAGTGAGCACACCATGGACTGCTTCGTTGCATACATGGATAACTGCAAAGCCTCTCTCTTCAACAAAATTTTGGAGTTGGCAGACGGAGTAACTCTCAAACTGGCGAAGAAAGAGAGCTGCAAACTCCCACTCATTGGAGGCGTTATTCCTGATGAAGAAGCAATCAGAAAGGAGATCGATGAATGTGCTGAATGGCTTGAACATAATGAATGTCCTAACCGCTCTCTTGCTGCCATCAAGGATAGAGTCTACAATGCTTACGGCATGATTCCTCCTGTCCCTCGAAAGCGCTTCAAATAGATATTCATTGTACATGTATCACTTCATTATCTCACTAATACAATGATATCTTTTACTGTTTTAAGATAATTTCTCATTATCTTTATTTATTTATACGCTTTCATATTAACTGCTAACTGCATTAATATTTTGCTTTGCCTAACCCACTCTTCTTTTTATACTTAGCCTAGAATTGTCTAGATTTGTGTAAGTACTTGATGTCGGGTTTTGGCATCATCAAAAAGGGGGAAATTGATGGGATATTATGTTAAGGGGGAACTTGGATCAAGTTCGAAACAATTTGTTTTGATTCGATTCCAAAACCCTTGTTAGATTATTATTTCCCTTATTATTTTTGATGAATCTAGTCTAGTTATTATTAGCAAAGCTTGCATGTTAGGAAGCTTATACTTTAGTCTAGAAGCGCCAAGGATGAAGCACTCAGAGTCCGCGAAGCGTCAGGAAGAGAAGCGGCTCCAGCAGAGAAAGCGTCATGAGTAAAGTTTGACAAAGCGTCATGAAGACACTTCAAATGAAGATGCTTAGAGCAAGCTTTCGTTCAGTGAAAGCAAAGTGCTCTCAAGTCAGCTCACCCAAAGCGTCTCTGATACTGAGCTGTACTTAGAAGCGTCAATCAGTGCAGGTGATAAGTTGACCCAGATTCTAGTTTGAATTTCTGACACAAGGCAGATTCAGTTCTTACGTGTCAACATGCCATTGCACAACGGATGCGGCTACAGTCTGAAAAGTCAAGGTAGGTGAAAGTCGCCATACCTCTAGGTGCGGTGGACATCTCTTCCTAATTCTGATAAAGCTGAAAAGAGACTGACACGTCGATTTATCCGAAAATTAAGGAACACGCGACCTCTTCTCTCTCAACGAGAAGTAAGGTTCCTTACTATAAATAGAAGGAGTTGCACACACACTAAAACTAACGCATGAACAAACATTTCAAGCATCCACATTTTTGCAAGAACTCAAGCAAATTTTCTTTCAAGTCCTTAGTTCTTTCAAAGCGCTTCACTTTAGTGTGTCCTCAAGAAATTTGTTTTCTTGAGTATTGCAACTACTTTCTTTCTAGGTTCAACCGCATATATCCAAAGCCTAGCTTCGAGAATCCTTATCTCTTTACTAGTGATCTTCATTGTAAAGGATTCTCATTTACGAAAACCCAAAAACCCCAAAACCAAGTCTATTTGTGTTAGATTGAGTTGTAAGGTTGTAAAGTTTTTGTAGCAAAGTTTGTTGTTGTAAGGCTTCTCGAGAGCCCGTGAAATCTCTGAGGATTCAAGTGCAAGTTTGTTACTAGCCTTGAATCACTTCCCCTTGGAAGTATAAAATAAGGGATACCGAGTGAAGGTATTCATCCCGTCGAGGATAAGAGTGGACGTAGGAGAGGTGCTCCGAACCACTCTAAAATTGTTTGTCTCTTTACTTTAAGTTATTTATCGCTTTGATTATTTGAATACACACACACACGCTTTAAATATCAAGTTAGTTTTAATTGCAAGAAAAACTTTACAGACTCACCACATTCCGCACAATACTCACACGAGCGAGAAGCTTCGAAAGCCTCACTAGCATTCGAAGCGTCTACTCGGTAAAAAGGCTGAAAAATGAAAGAGAAGTTAAACACTTCTCAACACACGTATTCACCCCCTCCCCCTCTACGTGTGTTAGTCACTTTCGGGACCAACAATTATCTTATTAGTTTTAACGTGAAGTCTTTTAAATATTTATTTGAGATAAAACGTCTACTTGAGAAAATACAACTCTTATTAATCTATTTTTCAAAAACTACGAACAATGAGTAGCTTCACATTCAAAATTCAAATGAATATGACTACCTGAGAAAATGATGCCCTTATTAATCTATTTTTCAATTATTGTAAACAACATGCGGATTGACATTCAAAACACGAAAAACTAAACCAAAAATATTAATTGTACTTCATTAATCAATTTTAATTATTTTCTAATTTAATTCGATTGTAAAATGATATTTAAAGTTTTGAAAAGTCTAATTCTATCTTATTAGTCAATTAATTTTTTATTTAATTTTATTTATCTCAAATCGCGTTTTGAGAGATACTACAAATTAGCATTAATTGTTTGAAAGCAGTTAAATTAATACTACTTCTTAGTTTGGAAGGAAGGAACAATGGTATAATATTATCATGCTTTAATGAAAAATAATTTTAATTAGTATCTTCGTACAAAGTTATTAATTTTTTTCATGCCTTTTAGTCTCGATTTCATGCTTTTTTAGTCTCGATTTCATGCTTCTATAATATTGATTTCATGCTTTTTTTTAGTGTTTTTTTTTAATATAGTTTTTTCTAGTGTTGATTTCATGCTTTTTTAATTTTTGTCCATGCTTTTTTTAGTTTTGATTTCATGCTTTTTTAGTTTCAACTTCATGCTTAAATAGTTATTATATGAGGCTTAAATATTTAATGATAAACTTTTATTTATATTCAAATTATGTTTTTACGGTTATTTTGTGTGTTATTAGTGTCCCGCTTTTGGTGGTTTTGGGTATTATTAGTGGTTTTTGGAAAACTAGACCCTAGTCATGGACAAACACTTAGGGGTTTTATATCTAGTGTCCCGCTTTTGGTGGTTTTGAGTTTATTATCTACTTTCATGCTTATTTGCAAAAAAACATAATTAGATATATAAAAAAGCATGAATAAATATCTAAATAAGAGGGTTTTTACGGTTTTCACGAATAGAATGGTTCTCATAAGAACCCTCCCATATATAGTGGTTTTGGGTGTTATTAGTGGTTTTATGGAAACTAGACCCTAACCCTGGACAAATCCTTAGGAGTTTTATATCTAGTGTCCCCCGCTTTTGGTTGTTTTGAGTTTATTATCTAGTTTCATGCTTATTTGAAAAAAAATAATAATAATTAGATATATAAAAAAGCATGAATGAATATCTAAATAAGTGGGTTTTTACGTTTTCACGAATAGAGTGGAACTCATAAGAACTCTCCCCTATATAGTGGTTTTGGGTATTATTAGTAATTTCATAGAAACTAGACCCTAGCCCTGGAAAAAACCCTTAGGGCTCGTTTGGTTGGCGGGATTCTGCTCTGGGAAAGTAATCTGATTCTAAATTATTAAATTCATGTGTTTGTTTCAAATTTTATAAAATTCAGGAAAGTAATAAGAATCCTGACATCAAGAAAAGTTAGTTCAAAATTCAAGGATTCTTATTCCCTACTTCAACCTAGGTATTCTTTTTCCTTGATACATGGATTCTGATAATAATAATAATAATAATAATAATAATAATAATAATAATAATAATAATAATAATAATAATAATAATAATAATAATAATAATAATAATAATAATAATAAAAACCAAAAAATAATAGTAATAAAAAGAAAAAACAAATAATTAATAATAATAATAATAATAATAATAATAATAATAATAATAATAATAATAATAATAATAATAAAATTTGATATTATGAAATTGATTTTTTCAATGTAAACGATAACTTGATTTCATATTAGAATCTAGACAATTTTATTGATAATATCCAAATACTGGATTGTTGATTAGTTAGGATTCATTTTCCTCAGAATAATATTTCTCAGAATCATATTCCATAACAACTTTACTTTCCTGTTTTATTTTCCCCAGAATCACATTCCTCAAAATCATTTTCCCTGACAACATTACTTTCCTGCCAACCAAACGAGCCCTTAGAGATTTTATATCTAGTGTCCGGTTTTTGTTGGTTTTAGAATTTATTATCTAGTTTCATGCTTATTGCGAAAAAATATAATTAAATATAAAAAAAACATGAAAATTATCTAAATAAGTAGGTTTTTACGGTTCTCACGTATAGAATGGTTCTCAAAAGAACCCTCCCTTATACTCCCTCCGTCCCGCGGCAATTGTCTCTGTTTCCTTATTTGGACGTCCCATTTAATTGTCCAGTTTCTTAAAATGACAAAAAATGAGTGGCTACAATTAACTCTATCTCCTCAGAATTAATTACATCCACATATTCTACATTGTATTGGCTATTGTGCCATTTTCCTACCGGACAATTGCCGCGGGACGGAGGGAGTATAGTGGATTTATGTGTTATTAGTGGTTTTACGAAAACTAGACCATAGCCTTGGAAAAACCCTTAGGGGTTTTATATCTAGTGTCCGGCTTTTGGTGAGTTTAGGGTTTTAGGGTTTACTGTTTAATATTCGTAAAATGCATCATTTTAATATAAATAAAAGTTTATCAGTAAATATTTAAGCATCGTATAATAACTATTTAAGCATGAAATTAAAGCATAAAAAGCATGAAACCGAAACTAAAAAAAACATGAAAAAAAAGTTTGAAAAAGCATGAAATCAATATTATAGAAGCATAAAATACACACTAAAATAGTACGAAATTAACACTAAAAAATATTTAAAAAATTAAGCAGTATAAATAGGGTTTAAGCATTATAAGTACGCATTATAAAATTAGACAAATCAATTGAATGAAGGATTAAGTAGCAAATACAACCCCATGGTGAACACCCCTATCGCATATAGAACCATATAGTAACATTTGGTGAAAATACACCCCTAAGGCCAAAAAGTGGGTGCAATTAACCCCTTGCACTTGTTAAATATATTTTATTTTATTTTATTTATAATTTTTTTGAAATATAAATAAAAAAATATTGAACAAAATATTCATAAAAATAAAATTAAAAAAATAAGACATAAATCAAAATAAAAAACAACACACATTATATTATATTCTTGAATATATACAATATTTTACCTGCCATTTATTTATTTATTTATTTATTTTTATTTTAAAGAAAATACTCGTGTAATATTCTTGTCTTTATTAATTACTAGTATTGCGCGTCCGTGCGTTGCACGAAAACATAAATTATAAATATTAATAAAATAAATAAAATTATAATTATTGCATGTCAAAGTAATATTATAAAAATTAATAAACAACATTAACATTGATAGATAAAATTAATGTTGATAATATATACTAACATCTCTCTCCGTCCCACTCTATATGACTTGTTTTATTATCTTATACCACTAATTTCAATAAACAACATGCTATATCGAGTGAGACAAAAGGAGTACTTGCATAAATGATTCACTACAATTTATAAACACAATTTATATATCCATTGCGGTTGTAGCAGTCCGATTTAAAAAATGTTTGTTAGTAAAGTTTAGTTTTGTTTTTGTACTGTATAAGTATATATAATATATACATCCACAATACATAGTGGACATTTGAGCATTTCTCATAATATATTATACATTTTTAATATTATTTTATATAAATATTTTTTTTTGTATGAAATCTAACTTGGTTTTATTCCACAAAAGTTCAATTAATAATTAATTTTATTTGTGATCATGTATCCAAAATTTCTATTGTCACAACAAATTAAATTTTATACAAGTTATCAATAAAAGATATAATTGAAAAAGTAAATAAATAACATAAGAATATAACAAAATAAAGAAATCCATAAAAATAATTTAATACAAAAATAAGTATATTAGTCAATAATTACACACTATTTATAACTTAAAATACATTTACCAAATCCATATATTGGTCAATACACAAATCTTTGGAATAAATCATGTTTATAAATCCATTGGACAATTCATGTATACTTTTGGAGGGAAAATGGCATTGTAGTAATTCTTTGCAACTATTCTCCTTTTATATATTGTAATAGATTTTGACAGCACTGCGTATATCAACAAGACTCGATAAGTCTGGTTTAACTTTGCGCTACTTTATCGCCTAATATAACTTGAAGATTGGGGAATTAAACTACCTATTCTAATATAGTAATGACAAAATATATCACACATTTAAGAATGTACTCCCTCCGTCTCGCTATCTTTGATACTATTTTCTTTTTAGGCCGTCTCACTATGTTTGACACCTTTCCTTTTTGGGAAATAATTAACACTCCCTTATTACACTTAGCTTTCTATAATTAAATCTCACCATCCACTCACTTTTCACTTTTCAGCACATATCCCAATATAATTTAAATTCTAAAACTTTAAATTGTCATAACTTGATCGTTTGTTCTCGGATTTTTATAATTTTTATACCAAATTAAAGGTCTCGATACGATCTTTCATTTAAGATCAAACATAAATATATTTTTATGCATCTATGATGCTCTTGTTTTAAAATATGTATAAATACATAAACAACACCATATCCCTACACACATTACACTTTACACACTAATCACTTCCATCTTAATTCACGTGTCGAAAAAAAAAGTATCAAACGTAGCGAGACGGAGGGAGTACAAAATATACCCATATTTTATAGGATGAGACTAAAATGCCCCTATTTCCCCTTCTCCCCCCATGTGCTCATATCTCTATCTTTTTTCTCTCTTCTCTTTCCCTTCTCTCTCTATTTTTTGTGAAGAACCATTTTTTCTCCTCACTTTTTTCTTCTTCTTTTTTTTAACTGTAAGTCGGTTTCGAATTAAGAGAAGGTAAGAACTTGACAAATTATTACCAACTATAGGTAAGATTTCGAATTCATTCTAAAATTGGTAAGATATCGATAAAATCTTATCATTCATAGGTAAGATAGTTGACAAGATGTCGATAATGTCTTGCCAAGTTATATGCAAAGAACGCAAGAACATGAGATTATGTGACATTCATGTGAAAGACAATACAAAAGAAGACAATCAATTAAGATATTTTTACCATTCACGTATAAATATTTGATAAGCTATTGAGAAAATTTTACCAAAGTTATTAACAAGTAATTGCAAAGTAGGAAAAAACAAAGTAATACTCAAATATAATAAAAATATTATCGGGCATCGAATTTGTCATTCCAAAAAATACACATAAGTATTTAACAAAAAGCTAAAATAGTAGATATTTCGTAGCTCTTACTTACTGATGATAAAAATGATGAAACTCTTACTTACTGATGGCAAGAAATGGTTAATTTCTTGCATTGATAATGCAAGAAATGGAGTAATGTAACTACCATTACCTGCGAAAATGACGAGACAAGAAATTACACCATTTCTTACCTACTCATGGTAAGAAATCATTAATTACTTGCCCGCAGAAGGCAAGAAATGATGTGATTTCTTAGATTAATTGAGAAATTATTTAAAAGCCAAATTACAACATAAAGAACAAAAATCACTGTAACACCACAACAGCAGGCACCACCACCACCACCAAAGTCTCCTCTACAAAACAAAAATAAATAAATAAACACAATGAACCCAAATGATAATAAAAACGTAAAAAGAAAAATAATCACAAGCATAATCAAAATACCCTCTTCCTCTCACTAATAATTGGAATCCCACCAACAAAACATGATTAAATCTGCCCAAAAATAATAATTTTATGCCCAATTAATGAAAGTATAAATTTTAAACCTAGAGTTTGGAAATAAAGAAAATCAAATTTAAAAACTCCACAGCTCCAAAACATGGGGCAGAGAGATGCCACTTTTTATAAATCAAAAAATAAACCTAGACCTAAATCTCCTAAAAAACGCCAAACTTGAAAAAAAGAAAAGAGAAAAAAAACCTCACAATTTCGGGAGGGACAAACTCCTCTTCGATTTCCCACATTCTGATTCATGACAAATTCTTCCAACAACAGCAGGGTGGCGTCTACTGATGCAAGCTTCAACAACTGCAGCGACGGCGGGGAAAAAATTAAATCTGCAGAAAAGAAAAGGCACACGGTGGAGGGGAATGGCGGAGGGGAGCGGCGGCGTACCATATTCCGGTGAGAAAAGCAGAGGATGAGAGAAAGGGAGAAGGAGAAAGAAAGAGAGGAGAGAGAAGAGAGAAACCCATGAGTCTTGTAGTAGGAATAATGAAAGAAGAAGAAGGAAAATGAATTTGGAGAATTAAAGGGATCAGTAAGGGGTAATTCTTTCCATTCATGTAAAAAATGGGCAAAATTTGTACATTCTTAAATGAGTAATATATATTGGTTTCCTTATCTATTCTTAGGCATATTGCTATATTTTCTCTAAATTGTACTCCTACTATCGAGTTTTCAATTAATAATTGATGAAGTCAACTTTGTAAATTGTAATTGTTAGATTTATATCTGTTTTTTAATTTATTTTTATGAATATTTTGTTCAATATTTTTTATTTATGTTTCAAAAAGAATTATAAAAAATAAAATAAAAAGCATTTATCATAGAAGGGGTTAATTGCACCCAATTTGAGACCTTAGGGTGTATTTACACTAAATGTTACCTTAGGGGTTGTATACGCAATAGGGGTGTCCACCATGGGGTTGTATTTGCTCTTTAATCCTTGAATGAAACAATTAAATAATTAGAAGAAGTGAATTGTCGTTCATGTACGAAAATAATATAAAATTTGGAGGATGCATTTTTTATTTTATTTAAGATAAACAATGAACAGTAGAAAATATGCATTATGAAAAGCCACTAAAAAATCGATTAACTATAGAATAATTAAATGGACAGCTATTAATGAGGAATCAATCCCACAATTTAAGCAAGTAAAAAGATTCGAATTCGGATAAGTTTACTATATTAGCCCTCTATGATTGAAACAACCGAAATAAATATGTTTTTTTTTATCAAATCATAACCATTAAATCTTCTTACATTAATGGATGAGATTAGTTTTTAGTTCTCATGTAACGCTCCGGGCCCACGGGGGTGGGAGCCTGTTACGTTAGGTGGCACAATGGGCCCGCTAGCAACTATTTGACGTTCGTCCTTGCTTTGCCAAAATGGTTAACCCAAATTGTTAGAGAGTCTATTGAGCCCATACTTATACTGTCTTGACATCCCAGACTTATTCGATGTGGGATGTCATAATCTCCCCTCCCCCCCCCCCTCCCGTTGGATACGTGACGTCCTCGTCGCAACTTTCATGCAGGACCGCCTCCAGGGCCCATGGACCTCGCCTGGGGTCGGCTCTGATACCATTTGTAACGTCCTAGGCCCACAGGGGTGGGGGACCCATTACGTTAGGTGGCACAATGGGCCCGCTAGCAACTACTTGGCGTTCATCCTCGTTTTGCCAAAATGGTTAACCCAAGTTGTTAGAGAGTCCATTGAACCCATACTTATACTGTCTTGATATCTGAGACTTATTCGATGTGGGATGTCATGTCTCATAAAAATGAAGGTTCTCATATGAACCTCTCTCTCTCTCTCTCTCTCTCTCTATATATATATATATATATATATATATATATATATAGAAAGACAGAGAGATAGAGGGATTAGTTTATATAAGAACTATCTTTAAACTTGAGAACTAGGAACCCATATGGACCATACATTTTAAAAGATGAGTGGTTGAAATAAATGTTGAGATTCGGCAGTTTTTTAAATTATGGGTATTAATGTAATCTTTAATTTATAGACCACAAATATAGGAATTAACTGTTTCTCTCTCATACGCACACAGAGATACATTCGTTCATTCTTCTTCTTCTTCTTCTTCTTCTTCTTCTTCTTCTTCTTCTTCTTCTTCTTCTTCTTCTTCTTCTTCTTTCTCAAAGACAAGGCAAGGCCACATAAAGATGAAAGTTAAAGCATAAATAAAAGAAGTAATTATTCCAACTCAACAACTGATTTTATCATTTATCAAGTTTTCATGTGAGCATAATTGAGTGTTGGTCCCAAAAGAGTAATTTGGTGTATGGAGAGGGGGGGGGGGGAAGAATACACCAATTGCTAACAGTTTTAACTTTCAAAACAAATCTATGACTAGATTGACTTGTCAGATCAACTAGGATCAGATGAGGACAATCTGTTGAGCAGAGACAGCTTCACTGTTGAGCTTTAACAGATCGTACGTGCAGTGCGGAAGTTGGTGAGTGAGTTTGGCTACTCTTTGAAAATCTTTTTCCTTAATAAGTATTCAACAGATTAAGTGAGGAGATTGTATGTAGTTGAATATAGGTTAGCGAATGAAGTAAGATCAACTCTAAATAGAGTAGAGAGAGAGAGATCGAGACAGTTGATACGATCCTTGTCGAGCAAGAGATGCCAACGTAGATACGTAGCCCAGAATCGGAAGCCATGGAAGTAAAATAAATAAACTAAAAATAAAAGATATGATGGAATATCCCAATATACCTACGATCGAACCCTCTAAATAATATAGGCCAGAATTAATCTCCCTATACCCCAAAGAGACAGTTGTCGTAGTCACACGGGGACGATGAATGACACACCACGAGGGATGATTGACTCGTTGATTCGCCGGATAAAGAATGGAATATCCCAATATACCCAAAGTCTAATCCTATAAATGATATAGATCTGCCGAGACACCCTATACCCCAAATAGAGATCGCCTTGGTCACACGGGGATGATGAATGATACACAACGAGGGATGATTTACTCGTTGATTCGCCGATAAAGAATATCTCGGTGAACCGGGAATCCATATGATACACAAAGGAGATAAAATCTCACATTTTTATTGATAATCAAAGACAAGGGTGTTATTTTCGTCACCGCCCTATAGGCCTTATTTATAGGCTTCAAAAAACCTAATTTTTACATGGAAACAAATTAAAATCTTTTCCTCAGGGGTAACAAATCAATCCCTAGTCAAAACAAGATAATTGATACCAAAATAAAGAAAAAAAACAAATCTTCTAGATATCATACTATGACAAAAACGAAAATTATGTCAAATAAATCTTCTAAATATTATCTTCAAACTTGAGCCCATATAATCTTCAAATCTTGGCCCACAAGCTTGAAATCTTGAACCACGGCTTGCATCAACAGTCGATTTTAGCGTGGTTCGGGTAACCTTCCCTACGTCCACGTCAGCTACCGTCGTAGCTGAAATTCCTTACTTCCTTTTCTTCTTTATACTGATTGAGAATCAGTTTCAGTCTCCGTCTAATCTCAACGAATACCGAACACGAGTTTTGGGTCGTTACCCTTACAAACTTCTCTTAACTTAGAGATTACAACCTTGTTACAAATTTGCTTTTCTGCAACTTGCTAAGCTATGCTATGTCTTAAATATTGTGTACCATTTGTGTATTAAAATTATTTTTTCTTAATTTTTTGTTGACTTATGATTTAGTTTAATTTTATACTCCACTAATTAATTATGGTTCATAATATAATTATGATTTATAGTTATTCTTTAGCATTTAATCTCATTTAGAAACCATGATAACTAAAATTAAATATAAAAAATAATAAATACTAATTTAATTAGAGAACCCTAGTAAATTTGTATAAATTAGCCTAAACCATTAATATTGAAAAAAAAATCGAAGAAAAAATAAATAAAAATTGATTTTGATTATATAATTGACACACCATAATTGGAACAGAGGATTCCAAGTGCTTTAGCTCATTGTAATCTCAAACAAACCACAATGCGTATTACATTAATTTAGCTCATTGTAATCTCAAACAAAACCACAATGCGTATTACATTAACATTGCATGCATCATAGAATGCTTGTTAGTACTAACCATATTGCTAAAGGATACTTACACAATTAATAAAATATAAAAGTTATCACCCATTTATCAAAAATACCATGAGTACTAGAAATTGTTCAATCATAATTTAGCGATAATAATTGTTATGTATTATTGTGAATATTTGTTGAAACTGGCTCCGGAATTCAGCGTAGCAACTGCTACCCAGAAACCTAGCAAAAGAGATTTACGAGTATCATTTATGGCGGTAACTCTGTGTACGACGATCGATTTGTATATTTTGGGGCGCAAATCATAAAACCTAATATCAAGCCCGGTCCTGATTATACGAAGGCCCTAGGCAATAAAAATAAAGGCCTCTTAATTTTCTTAAAAATAATTTTTTTAATCAATACGAAGTATTTATTTATTTATTTTTATTAAAAATAAAACATCATTAAGCTTAAACAAAAATTTGAAAGGAAAAAAATAAAGAGATAAAAATAAAAGCCAGATTAGGGGTGAGCAAATATATCCAAAAATCGAAAACCAAACCGAACCAAACCAAAATATTTAATTTGGTTTGGGTAATTTGGTTAATTTGGTCAAAACCAAATTTTTGTTTGGTTTTTCAGTTTGGATTGGTTTCACTTTTCAAAAACCAAACAAAACCAAAACCATATATATATATATGTAGTAGATCATATGAAAACTAATTATTACGTGAAACTTGCAACCCATCATAAAATATTGCATTTTATGCATAAAATGATACATTTTATGTATAAAATGTTGCATAATAAAATATATCATTTTATATTATTTTAAATTATTTTTGTGCATATAATGCATCATTATGAGAATGCAACATTTTATGCATAAAAATGCAACACTTTTGTACAAAAATGCAACATTTTATGATGAGTTGCAGTTTTCACGTAATAATTAGTTTTCACCATAACGCATCCATATATATATATAAGAGGCAGAAATTATTCTACCTATTGAAGCTTAAGTTTATACAAAAATACCTAGAAGATAATAAAACTCAAAAACTACCTAAAGTTTTAAAAATGAGACTAAAATATCCTTCCTTTTTCCCCTCCTTCTCTCACCTAACGTACCCATGTGCTCTCCCCTCTCTCTCTCTCTCTTCTCTCTCACACACATTTTCACATTCTCTCTCACACACACAGAGACACACACACGCACTATTTTTCCTTTTCTCTCTTTCACACACATTGACACACACACACTCTCTCTCTTCTCTCTCCTCCACAATTCGCCTCACCCGACGCACACACACACTTCTCTTTCTCTTTTCACTCTTTTTTTTTCTTTTTTTTTCCTTTATTTTATTTTTTCATTTTTTGGTTATTTTTTTTATTTTATTTTTTGATTTTTTATTTTTACGTTTTTTGTTACGCTTTTTTATAAAAAAAAATACTGTCAGTAATATAAAAATAATTTGATAAGAAATTATCAATTTAGATTATTTGAATATGTAGTTAGAATTTAGATTATCTAGTGACATAACATGTTCCGTGGTCAGAATATGTAAATTCTAACTTTATAACATGTTATATAGTTAGAATCTTGTTGTGATTTTGGACTTCAGTTGTGCTTTTTGGACTAATCTTGTTGTATGGGTGGTTAGAATTGAATATTTCTAATAACTACACGGTTAGATTTTGAGAAGAGTGATAATTAGAATTATGTGAAGAGAAAAGCATTCTTATTGAATGTGTAGTTAGAATTTAGATTATCTAGTGACATAACATGTTCAATGGTCATAATATGTAAATTCTAACTTTATAACATGCTACATAGTTAGAATCTTGTTGTGATTTTTGGACTTCAGTTGTGCTTTTTGGACTAATCTTTTTGTATGGGTGGTTAGAATTCAATATTTCTAATAACCACACTGTAGATTTTGAGAAGAGTGGTAATTAGAATTATGTGAAGAGAAAGACAATCTTATTGAATGTGTAGTTAGAATTTAGAGTATCTAGTGACATAACATGTTCAGTGGTCAGAATATATAAATTCTAACTTTATAACATGCTAGTTTTTTGCACTACCAGGTCACATGTTGTAAGAAACTGGTAAAATCTAACTAAGGTCTTGGTTGGATAGTAAGAAACTAGTGATAGAGATGCATTAGCCGCCCACTGAAAAAAACAATAAACACAAATTTGTATGTTAGTTAGTAAGGAAATTCAATTTATTACATATTATTTGGTACGAATTCGTATTTTCTTCGGTAATAATTTGTTAATTTTTAACGTACTTAAACTTGATTGGTAAGAATTTGTCAATTTTTTATGTCCTAGTTGCTTAGAATTTGTTAGTTATTACCTTATCTACAACGATTTGTAAGAATTTGAAAGTTTCTTATTAACGTATTGCCTTGTTTCCTTTGATTTTTAGCCCATTTCGCCGATGTTTAAGCTGTACAAAAGCGAGCGCCGCACGATGTATCGGACATCCCTCAAAGTTAATGCAGCTCAATAACCGTTTGCCTTCACGTTCGAGATGAGACCAAAGAAGAAGAAGAAGAAGAAGACAACCACATGATGAAAAAAAAAAAAATTTACTTTCAGTTTTGATTTACTTTATATTAAATATGTAAGAATTTGATAATTTCTTATGTTCTTTTGGTAATATTTTATGAATTTCTTACATTTATAAAACGGTTTGTAGTAATTTGTAAATTTCTTACAATCTTAAGCTTGACTGTTAAGAATTTATCAATTTGTTATGTTTTATTTGGTTAGAATTTTGTTAATTTATATGTGAGCTGATAAGCAAATTTAATTACTTACTTGTTACTTGGTTTGAATTCGTATTTTTTACTATCCTTACTGCGTTTTTATTAATCTGTATAAATGATCATAAATTTGGATGTTAATTAGTAAGCAAATTCAATTTATTACCTATTATTTAGTAAGAATTCGTATTTTTATAATTCAAATTGTATGTGGGACTGTAAACTTGATAATAAATTTCAATTTATTACCTATTGTTTGGTTAGAATTTGTATTTTTACAACCAAACTTGAATACAAAATACACCAACAAATAGCCAAAAAATTAAATAGAGCTTGAATTAGATCTCAAGTGCATCAAAATCAAAAGAAAAAAACAAACAGCAACTAAAATCTCCAAGGATGACAAACTCTCATTCAATAAAGTCAAAATAATAGGTAAATATGTAACAAACAATCTAACTTCTACCAACAAATCATTCCAATTACAAACCAACAAACTTGCTAAGAAAAATATTAATTTCTTACCTATTAATTAGTGCGAATTCGTATTTTCTTACCTATGTTTGGTTAGAATTCGTATTCCTAACCCAATGAACAAAAATCGTTCAACTTCGATACAGTGGGAATGAATGAAGCAAATTATCAAAAAAAAAACGACTTGACTTCGTTAATCATATACAACCATATCCTCTTCCACGTAATTAGTTACAAGTAATATCCATCACACAACTAAAGGATACATTCCACAAAAAAAGAAAATCAACAACAAAAAGAGAAATTTCAACTACATATGTATACAATATACATACATATACGAGTACATATTCTACATAAATATAATTGGTGCACTATGGTCAAACTTCAATTAAAGAAGATAATTGAAGAAAAAGATAATATGCTCTTGATTTCAAACTTTGAGAGAGAGAGAAGGAGAAAGAAACTGTGAGTAGAGAATGTTTGGATTAGAAAATAATGCGGAAAGAGAGGGAAGAAGACGAACAAGGATGATGAAATGAAAAATAAAGAAAAAGTTAAGCAAATGAAAGCAATATAGCTCCGCTCCTTACAGCTTTGCACCAACACATAATTCTGCCACAGAACATCCTCGAGCTACTCCAATGGCACCCGCATCTCCGGATACCTCGTCGGCTCCGAAAATTTCTGAGAGGAAGGGCGTGGCCCTAGTGGAAGGGCGGGAGCGTGAGCTTAGCGACGAGGGCTTTTAGAGTAGAGAGGGAGAGAGAGAGAGAGAGAGATTGAAATTTGAAATTGAGGAATGAAGGTGGAGCGGCTAGGGAATGAAAGGGGATAGGGTTTGGGAGAAAAGTAAAGGGTATTTTAGTCCCATCAATGAAACTTTAGGTATATTTGTTGTTTCTTAAGTTCTAGGCATTTTTTAATAAACTTAGTGTCGAATAGGTATTTGGGTATATTTCCTCTATATATAATGGGGATGGATCTTATGGATGCTATCTCCAAACTTGAGAACTAGGAACTAATCCTAACCATCATTTTCTTACAATCTAATGGTGGAGATTTAATCTAAATGATAAATAAAATATTATAACCACCAGTTTTAAGTGAATTAGGGGTAATTTTGTCTTCTTGCATTTATGCTAGTATAAGGATCCTATAACACCGCTTATCATATCCATAATTCTAGCAATGAAGGTTTAGTTTTATATCTTTTCTTTTCATTTGTGAAAAACAATAGTTCAATAATATTAATGAATAATTTTTTTATGTATATGTCGGCTTTTCTAATAAAATACCAAACTTTTCGTATTATAAAATAATTAATAATAATTATAACACTTATTTACACTTCATTCTTTCATGCTTAATTTATATATTTTCAAGGCTTAATCTACTTTTCCTGGGTTTTTAATTTATTTTTATTTCATCTCTTTTTCTGTATGCTTACACTATAATAGTCTCATGCTTTTTCATATAAAGTTATGTTGTTTTAAATAATGCTTATTTAGATATGAATTTTTTTTATAAATATTAAAATATATAATTTATTCTTTTATCAATGCTTAGACAATGATTCTTTCATGCTTTTTATATATAAAATTACATAATTTATTCTTTTATCAATGCTTAGACAATGATTTAATCATGCTTTATTATATAAAATTATGTTTTTTTACTCTTAAATTTGAAATTATGCTCTGCTTACATTGTTTTCCTGTATGCTTGAACTATAACAGTTTCATGCTTTTTATACATAAAATTATGCTTTTTACTACTAAATTATATTTTTACGAATGTTAAAATACTTGATTTCATGTTTTTTTACTATTAATTATTAGTATTTTTGGGTGTTATTAGTAGTTTTTT
>CM038111.1:14786844-14881942 GCA_001642375.2 Mentha longifolia
GGCCGAAGCCCACTAGTTATGCGTTTGGGCCGAAGCCCATTAGTCGTATTATAGTGATTGGGCCAAGTCCATCCGCCTAATTAAATTCTAAGTCGAACCCAAGTAGTAAAAGAAAGATACCAAGAACTTTTGTTACTAAAGAGAACACGTAATGTGTATAGATATATACATATATACATTATTCATAAACCTTAAAACAATTAAGTAATTAAAAGAATTAAAGTACAACATCAACTCAACTTTTGTCTCCAATTACAACTACGGAGTATTAACCAAGGGATTAAAATGAATAACCATACAAAAGGGGGCTTTACACGCCTTTCTAATCAAATAGAAACATGCAGCAAATCAAATCCTTTAGCCACAAATCAGTCACCTCCAACTCCAGCAAATCTTCCACAGAATCAGTCTGCAACAGCCACCTTTGTGCCCTTAAAACCTGCAAGAAAATCTGAGGAGGATTAGCCATAAGATTAGAAACCTTTTATACAGAGATTAAACCATTGATTCAGCAAGAAACCAGTTACAAGATTGCCTATTCACTTAGTATAAATACCCCTTTCTCTGCAGCCACCATTCATCACTCAAAAACTTCACAAAAAAAAATAAATTAAACACTTAGAGAGAGAACCTGAGTGAGAAGGAAGAAGAAACTAAGAAGAGTGAAGGGAGGGGGAAAGCTAGCAACTACAGCTTCTTCATTAACAAGGTAATAACATATCTCACACCCCTTTTATACCTAGCAGGCCATAGCTTTGAATCCCAGAAAACCACAAGTATGAATAGATAGTCCTCAGCTCTCGAAGCTTATTATGCAAGCATGATCACCCATTCGGCCCCCCTCACTCAAGAAACTTGTGTTCTAGCATCACTGAAATTAGGTAAGCAATAACATGCTAAGTTCTGAAACCATAACCAAAACACAACACACCCCAATCCATTTCCAAATTGAAACTGCATCCTTATGACAAATCAACCAAGATGCTCAGAACAAGAGAATTTCCTAGAATAAAAGCTAGAATTCGCAAACACTCGTGAACTTGGCTCTTTAATTAAAAATCATACTTAAACTTCTACAGCATACTAAGAACGTTAACACACAAATATTTTGATAATTTATCAATCAAGATAGAAACATAGCTTATGAGAAAGAAAAGAATCGAATTGAACCTCCGTCGGAGTTCGAAACCCCGACGGCAAAGAGGCGAATTGAAAAGGGACGATCGAGCTGCAGTCGATGATCGTCGGCATCACAGCCCATCAGCCGCGAGTAACAGCCACGGTGTCATCACCATCGGCACTCCCGAACCTGCAAAACAGAGAGAGATAAATTGGATTAATGACGGAAATCTGAAGCTAATTTTCCTAAATAAAATCGAACCCTATTAACTTCAATCAACGAATAGAATTCATAATAACCATAGTTATATATATATATATATATAAGAGAAAGCTCGATCGTGAAATCAGGACGAATGTCCCCAAATTCGAAAGAATTTGGGATTTTGATTTTAGGGTTGAACCCTAGAGAAAGAGAGTATCGACTGTAATGAAGAAATGATCGCCGGAGGCTGCGGGAGTTGCTCATAGCCGGAGCCGTCTCACCGCACGGCGAAGCACCATCCCGAAGCCGAAAACGGCAAATTTTGAGCCGGAGATCGACGAGAGGAACCGGCACACCTTTAGCCCCAAATTTCTCGAATTAGGGATTTGTTCCCTAGTTCGAATCGAAGAAAATAACCCGAGGGCGACGACGACCATTAACTGAGGCGTCGCACAAGGAATTGCCGGAGGAGGTAACCAGAGAAGACAATCGGCGGAAGAAAATCGTACAGATAGAGAAAGAGTGAGATTGCAGATGGAAGAAAAGAAGAATCGCGAATGACGGAGGGAGTACTTTATTTTGGTCGTTTAAGTCGTGGGCCATGAAGTTGGGTTGGACTGGCAACTGGGCCAAACCTGCTAAGTGGGCCAAATTCTTAGCACCTCAAATTAATTTACCAGTTCAATCTTTAGTGCTTGTTTGGTTGAGAAGATAAGATAAGTCATGATTAGATAGAAAGTGTGATTATAATCTTACCTTGATGGAGATTATAATCCAATCTTCTTGTTTGGTAGTCATGATAGTAATTGTAGATATCTTGTCATATGTGTTTGGTAGGCAAGTTTACATTTGTGACTAAAATATAGAATTCCAAAATTAACCCTGTACAAATTTAGTTTTCTTCAAAAAACTACAACACATTAGTATCCTTCTAAATAACACCCACAATTTATCGCGCCGAAAACCAGAAGCAGACTAAAGAAGAACGAAACTTAAATCGAAGAGATTGAAATCGAGGCTCCCTTGCTACATTTGTATAAACACTTCCAAGTATCACTCAACCTCAAAATCTAGCTAAGACTAGCAGCAGCTTATTTTTCATGCATACTTGTCAAAAAAGAAAGGGCTCTTTACAGCCTCCAAGGCATAGCAGAAAAAGCTAGAAGCTCTACAAATTAACTCCATGAGGCAGAAGTCTGGTCATTCTTACAAATTAACTCCATGAAGCTCTTTACAAAGTAGCTCACAAGTCTGGTCATTCTATCTTCCCATTGCTATCCTATTCGTTGTGCTCTTCATTCATCATCATCTCCTTCATAGCCAACACCATTGTCCACTTCCTAGCTGCTCTACATGTTAATATTGCAAAATCAACCGACTACAACAGATGAACTAGGGAATAAGCGAGTTGTCAACAGAACCACCACACATATTTTAATTATTTATGCGACATTTTTCCCATTGCTCACTACCTCATCCACAACATTCCATTAATTTATTTATGCACCTTATGTTGATAATCTCAAATAGAGTATATTTCTAATCTAGAGCAAGGAGCAATATAGCAGACGCAGTATACCAGATCCAACACCACTCTCCCTTATTGAATTTAGTAATATTGATATGCCTTATATGCAAGGAAATTGTTGGAAAAGAAAATCATAATTGCACAATTTTGTGAAGAACTCTTCCTATTAAATTTTTAACACAAATGATGAATTATTGGATTTATAGCGGAGAGTGAGAGGATCATGCGTACTTGGGATGAGTTCAGTAAATAATTTGAACTCACGGCAACCCTATATCGTCTTTTTTAGCAAGCTCTGATCTGGAATAATTTTTCAAAACTCCAAACCCCAAATCCTGAAATAATTGAAGATTCGATTTTCAAGAACGAGTATTGAAATCGAATGAACGAAATTATGGTTGACTCGTTTGTTCTCCGGTCGTCGTCCTCTTCCATTTTGCGTAATTCTTCTTTCCTCCTGGGTTTAGGTCGATGTCAAAGAAAAGATGAAGAAGAAAGGTGAAAATTTGGGGGTAAAGTGAAGGGTAATTTGGGTTTAGTGTCCTTTTGTTCGATCACTGTTCAACCTGGATCCCACGAATCGGACCTAATACACGCGATTCCTTTTCTAAAGAGGAACGGTGAAAAAAAGGCGGGGCCAGACTATAATCACAGGCCAACCGGATTATAATGTAGACTACCAAACACCCGGATAAGTACAGATATCTTGG
Source organism: Mentha longifolia (assembly GCA_001642375.2). Lineage (NCBI taxonomy): Eukaryota > Viridiplantae > Streptophyta > Magnoliopsida > Lamiales > Lamiaceae > Mentha > Mentha longifolia. Next base: position 14,790,407 of record CM038111.1, read on the forward strand.
TTAATCTAGGTTAATCTTGGCAACCAAACATGCACTTAATTGATTATGGATCGAGACGCCACTAATTAAATCGTACACAACCCATATTGATATAATTCATAAGAATTATTTTGTAATTAAAAGAATTAACTTAAGATAAGTTAATTATCCAAGGTTTAATAGATTAGATTAATTGATTAAGATAATCAATTACACAGGTACAATATTAATTTATAATTCTTAAGGGAATTATTTTCTTAATTAGCTTATAAGTAATAAGTTAATTAAATAAGCAGTTATCTTAGCCTTACGATTAATAAATCGAGTTATTCATTGAGAAACTTCTCGATTAATTAATTCTACGTTCACAATAAGTCAATTATTGGTTTATTTAGAAGCATTCCCTACAAACTGTTCGTATAATAGAACTTATAACTCGATGTAGACAACAGTAACCACGTTACTGAAATTAGGATAACCTCCGATTGGACCAATCACCTACGCTCTTAGATATGATTTTATTCGTTAGAATACGAACCTTACCTCGATTTTTTAATCGAAGGTTGCGTGAAGGAGGGTCAGTAGCGGGGACGGAGGTCGTCTAGTAGCAGTCAAGAAAAGCAAACGAGGTGGGCTTTCTATAAAACAAAAAGCATATTTTATTAGATGATAGTTCTTTTATAATTGTCATGCCATAGATATTTTCGGTTTTGTATGATGCCTATCTGTTGAATGGCAAAATGCCAATTTAAGAATCGAATTCCGGTCCTTGTGTGATTAGAAGTCATACTTGGACTAGTGTACACATTGGTCGTGTCACTCAACGTGGTGACCAATCGCGTGACCGAGTGAGGTGGCCAACTCCTCGGGCACAACCAACTCAGATATGGTAGATTACACAAAAAGAGACTGCACAGTCGCATTCAAGAATATAAATATTTTTGTGAACATAGGCATTTTAAAAAAAAACCCTATGATTCACCAAGTGATGGCTTGACAATAAATAAATGATTTTGGGCATGTGTCCACTGAGTACTCCGTACTCACGCCCTGTACATTATTTTCAATGTGCAAGTTGAGCAGTGTTGAAGCGAAGTAACCAGCGAGGATTTTGTCAAGAATAAATTAGAAGTAATAACTCTTGGTAGCATATGTCTCCATACATATGTTTGAACACCTTTCCATTGCGTACACTCTTAAATTTCTCCTCGATTTGGTTGTACTAAGTCTGAATCATGACATCTATTTTTTATGGGAACAACCATCGATAATGCCATCTCTATTATATGAAATCTAAGTCCCAAGTAATTGAGTCGATTCGTTGTTAACCCTTCTTTATTCCCGAATTTACTTCATATTACCCATAGTCACGAATTATACCAAACTGAGCTATCGATTAGCAAAGTGCGGTCGTGACAGAGTGGTATCAGAGCATTAGGTTGCTCTGAAACCCAAGAGTCTTTTTCTTCTAAAGTCTAGACTTGAATCGCTAGACCAAGCAGAATCCTTGACAAAATCTTGTCACTTCGGCTCAACACGCTCAACGAGAAAAAGAGAAAATGTTTTCTTCAATTGTTTAAGTTGGAAGTCTTTCCCTATGGCAAGAACTTAGCAGAACCTAGTTCTCAATTCACTAAAAAGAACAGCGAACCCCCTTAGAGAACATAGTTGCTTTGATCACTTACTTTAGGGAGTAAGCTTGAACATAAGTGAGAAATGAAGATGCTTTCGCCACCATTCAAGCAAAGAAAGAAGCAAGAAGTAATACAAGAGGCAAGGAGAGTCAATACTTAGAGTACCATGGAGGTCAAGATGAATTCGTTGAGCGATCATTACCTCTCGCCAAGGTATTCGTTTTAACAAGGCTGCTAATGCCTTAAAATTTAGCATACCTTAACATAGTAGTTAGAAAATATACCTTGTGGCAAAATAAATAAGTCCACTTCAATCTCAAGTGTGTCACTGCATACTTGGAAAGAAAAGAAGAATCTAATAAGGAAAGAAAGAAAGACGAGTTGCGACGAGATAAGATTAGATGCTAGAAGAAAGAAAGCAAGTTGATACATATTCACTAGGAGACTACATCATAGTAGTAAGAACAAGGGCATAGTGCTACTTGAAGGAAATAGTTAATTAAGATGTTTCCGCCTAAGTTGCAACTTTTATGAGAAATAGAAATCTTAAGAAGAATCATTCTTTTAAAATAGTTAAGCCATATCAAGGATGACTTAGCTTCGTTGGACTGTTTAGCCATAGTGGTCAATCATCGAGATGATGCTTGAAAAGGAAAATGAAATAGAAGTTGACAATTTACGATAGAAATTAAATGCAAGACAGTATTGCTACCCGCACTTATACATCGACATATCTCGTTGTCAGTTTAGTTCCCCTAAATAAGGAAATAACAATCTCCCACATTAGAGATTTGCAACGAGATTTTGAAGGCAGTGTTTTAAGGGAACACCTTGCGTACTAATTCTCTATTATATAGCATGTACCCTGTTTGATCCCCCTTGAAGCCAATACAGTCTGTTCCTCTAGAAAAATATCAAGTTGGAATTTTTTTTTAACTGAAACGAAAATTTGTCAAACCTTGAGAATTCATTTTTTATCATTCTTTGACTAAGCCACCAAATTACAACAAATGGATTCATACTGAGGAAGTGCTTATGTGGAACTGGCCACTCTACATAATCTCATTCTCAGTAGAATCGTTCCTAACCCAGAACTCAAATGGGTATCAGCGAAAGGGTCTCTATCTTTCGACCCTTTGTCACTTCATTCCTACCCTCTGACTATTCTTCCCACACTGGTCTGGTACTTGTTGATGAAACCTTTTGGTTGAACGTCGTGCCAGAATTGAACCATTGTTCCTAATTGAAATTTCTTTCTAGTGAAAGTTCACGACTTATTCTACTCTGTATGTATTTTACGTATTATCTTTCTTTTGAAACCAACGAGATGGATAAAAATTAGTCCATTGGAAGTTCAAGGTATGACAAGGGGCATAGTATTGTTTAAGGACCCCCCGAAGTTTGTGAATAGGTAGAAATTAAGACCAAAAATAGAAGGACAGAGACGTAGTATCCAAGGAAAGATAGACTAATGATACATAGATAACTAAGAAATATCAACAAGAGGTTTAAATTGATATAGAGTTTTCTGAGCCATGAAGAAGATCTTAAGAACCTAAATGAAGAAGTGGATGAGTTGAGTACAAGTATTATGACCTATATCAGGATGGAGGTCAATCAATAGATATATGTAGCAGGTGAACCAATGGAACTAATGAATTGCGATGTAAGACCAACTAACAGTAAGAACTATTAAGTTTAAAGAAAAGTTCTTGAATAACATCGATTAAATAAGATCGAGTAAGCTGATGAGTTAAACCAAACTTACAATGATAAAATTTCTTATAGAGAGTTTTGGAAAATCTTAGGATATAAGAGAAATGGGGTGGCATAACCATACAAGAAAAACTTCTAGTCAGGTTGAGGAGACTAATGAAAATCTGCAAATTTGAATCATCAGAAGTAGCCAAGTCAATGCGGTAGCATTTTATAAATTAGAAGATCTAGTCTCGTAAAAGACTCCACTGCGTCAAAGGGGAAGGACCTGTAAGAACGTCCATTGAAGCCAAAGTAGAATTCATTCTCTATGAGGGCAGTAAGGTGAAAATAGTAAGGTGTTCTTAAGAAATAACATGCCAACGCTTAGACACTAAAAGAGAAAAAACATGGAGATACGATGAGTATGATGAGTATCTGGATTTAGAAAGGAAGTACGACTGATCGCTCTCACTTTTTGAGGGTAGAGAGAGAGCAATGATAATCGATTGAGTAATCGAGTCGAACCACAAGGAATGCAATGGTGAATGAGATTCAAGTAGTAATCTAGCTATCTCTATCACTATCCAAGCTAACAAACGACATGTTTTTGTGTTTTCTTAATTCTAGCAAGCAATGTGATTAAAAAGTAATAAACTAAGTAACAAGCAATATCAAAGGTTTAACAAACAATAGTAGAAAGCTTGGTTCCAAATATAATCCGATAATCAGTAGAGGCCTAGGTTTTAGGATTTGCTAGGATCAACCAATTTAATCTAACTCATATGAGAGTTCTCTATATTGTATACACTCATTCTTTTCTCAAAGCAATCAATGTAAGTGGATTAACCTATGAAATCTATCTTCGACTAGGACTCAAGATGCATAGATTAACTCCTAATGGTACAATTAATATCTAGAATCTCCTATTAGCAAGAATTACTAATATGTTATGATTTGATGCTAAGTGCTATGAATTAAAGCCTACTAAGCATTTAACCAAACACCTTGTATGCACTCAATGATGACCAATCAATCATGCAATAAAATTAAGTCCCAAACCACAAGATATATGAATTAGAAGGCAAATCCAATAACAAAATCCAAAAACCTATTAATCTAGATCATATCTTCATATATTGGAACCAAATGAAAATTTAGCTAGATATAATTGAAAGAATTAAACGACGTAAAATGCATAAAACCATAATCAAAATGTAGAGAATTGAATAAGGAACAAAGTAGTGGAAGGATCTTCAAATCTTCAAAGTAAATCTTCAACAATCTTCAAAATACTAAAAGAGGAAAGCGGGAAATGTATTCTAGGGTTCTAGGAATTAAAATATGAATTCTCTCTACGAATATGGGGTAAATTTAGGGGTCAAATACATCAAAAACCGAGTTTGGGACGAGTTGGACCGAGTTTGGACGAACCAAACTTGGTCAATAAGTGTATTTCTCGCCGGACCGGCGGTCTGTGGGAAGGGGAATCAGCGGTCTGGCAAACCGCCGGCCAGACCGCCATCTATGCTGCCAAATGTGGTGGTGAACCGGCGGTTTGATGTTGGTTCCCGGCGGTTTGACAAACCGCCGGCCAACCTGCCGGTTTTCCTTCTCTTGCGCAACTTCACCGTTTTCGCTCGTTCTCTCTCGTCCAAACTCCGATTCTCGATCCGCTTTTTGCTATGGACTCCTAACAAACTCCTGTTCAACATGGAATGATCAAATTGGCCAAATGAGTTTTCCATTGTTCCTGAAAAAAGCATAAAGACACTCGAGAGAACGAGAAAAACATAAATGAAATCAACTAGTGAGACCCTAACTTTATAACTTTGAAATTCCACATTTCTAAACACAAGTTTCACTCTAATTAAGCTCGATTCTTCCTTATTTCTGGCCTTCGATCCTTAGCAATAGAAATACTCTTTCCGAATCTTACAAAAAATGGATCGAGAATCGAGAGAAAATGAGAAAAACACAAAGTATGCTATAAGTTAAGAAACCCTAGCATTTCTAACATTTAATCACATGAATAGAGACTTAAAAACATGCAAAACACACAATATGCACATAAAATATGTGTTAATCACTCCCCCAAACTTAAGTCATTGTTCGTCCTGAACAATGAAATGAACAATCAAAACACGTAATACGTATGGAGTGTGCATTTTGAGTTCCTCGATGCCTCATATCACCTCAAAACCATTTTAATTCAAAGAAATTCTCAAGTTAAGCCAAACATTCGTAAGATTAAACACTATCCTAACTTAGAACTCAATCACTCAAGCACATTCAACCCTAGACCTCACAAGAAATCTGTGTATCACTCGATCACTCAATATAGGGAACAAGGTAATCACTCATCGAAATCATGCAATACACAACTTTAACCATAGGCTACCCTATCAACTCAAGTTTCCAATACTACAATGCATGCACCAATTAGGATCAAAAAGTCTTTATTAAGCTTGTAATGTGGGGACATTGGTTAAGGTAAGGAATTTTAGGCTAAGTGACTTCAATTTTCATCTAAGCTCATTCACCTCCTTTCTTCACCTTTCTAAGTGTTGGGATATTATGTTAAGGGGGAACTTGGATCAAGTTCGAAATAACTTATTTTGATTCGATTCCAAAACCCTTATCTTGTTGCTATTTTCCTTATTATTTTTGATGAATCTAGACTAGTTAATCTTAGCAAAGCTTACATGTTAGGAAGCTTATATTCTTAGTCTGGAAGCGTAAAAGACAAAACAGCTAGAGTTCGCGAAGAGCCAGGAAGCAAAACGGCTCCAGTAGTAAAAGCGCTAGAAATAAAGATTGTCAAAGCGTCATGAAGACATCTAAAGCTAACTTCAAATCGATGGAAGCAAAGCGCTTACAAGTCAGCTCACCCAAAGCGTCTCAGATACGAAGCTGCACTTAAGAAGCGTCAATTAGTGCAAATGATGAAGTTGACCAAGAATTCAAGATTTGAATTCCTGACACATGGCAGACTCTGATCCAACATGTCAACATGCCATTGCACAACGGATAAAGCTACAGTCTAAGTAGGTGAAGTCGCCATACCTTAGGTGCGGCGAACATCCCTTCCTACTCCTGACAAAACAGAAAAGAGACTGACACGCTGACATATCCGGAAATTAAGGAACAAGAAATCTCCTCTTTCTCAACGGGAAGTAGGGTTCCTTACTATAAATAGGAGAAGTTGCACACATCAAGAGTAACGCACGTACAAACAATTCAAGCATTCATAATTTGAATTGAACTAAAGCAGAAAATTCTCTCAATCCCACAGTTCTTTCAAAGCACTTCACTTTAGTGTGTCCTTAAGAATTTGTTTCTTAAGTATTGCAACTATCTCTAATTCTAGGTTCAATCTCTCATATCCAAAGCCTAGTCCTTTTTGAGAATCCTTATTCCTTTACCAGTAAATTCATTGTAAAGGATTCTCATATTTGCAAAAATCTAAAAACCCCAATACCCAAGTCTAGAGTGAATGGATTGAGTTGTAAGGTTGTTGAGTTTTTTTGTAATAGAGTGTATTGTTGTAAGGTTTCTCGAAGGTTTCTCGAGAGCCAGCAAAATCTCTGAGGATTCAAGGACAAGTTTGTTACTAGCCTTGAATCACTTCCCCTTGGAAGTATAAACCAAGGGATACCGAGTGAAGGTATTCATCCCGTCGTGGATAAGAGTGGACGTAGGAGGGGTACTCCGAACCACTATAAAATCCGTTGTCTCTTACTTTTAAGTTCATTATTGCTTTGGTTATTATCATACACACACACACGCTTTAAATAGAAAATTGTTTTTAATTGCAAGAAAAGTTATAACCGTCTCACCACATTCCGCACAAGTTATTCATGAGTTAGAAGCTTTGATTGCTTCACCTAGCCTCAAAGCGTCTACTCACCACACGAGCAGGAAGCCTTGAACGCTTCACTACGCTTCAAAGTGTCCACTCGTTTAAAGAGCTGAAATTCACTAAGAGAAGTTAAATACTTCTCTACACACGTATTCACCCCCCCCTCTACGTGTGTAAGCGCCTTTCAGGACCAACAAGTGGTATCAGAGCAGGGGTTCTAACTGGCCTCTATTTCTGAATACTTGTCACGACCGCACTTTACTAATCAATAGCAAAGCTCGGTGATTCGTGACTATGGTGGAATTTACGAATATAACAATAAGGGTTATTAGCCGTAAAAACCATGAACTTTCACGGGATTCCGGTTTTTCCCATGAACTATAAACTGTCATTTTTGAAACTCTCAACTTTTAATTTGTTGCAATGTTCCCACGCCGTATTTTTCCGGCTAATTTTGAACCTACGTGGCAGCCGGAGTGTCCCGTGTGGCACAAATCGGAGTTGAACGAAACGGCGCCGTTTACAACTTAAAAAAACGACGTCGTTTCTTCATCAATTGAGGAACGTATTTAGGGTTGGTATCAGATTAGGTTTTCCATATTGAAAATCAAGTGAATTGCGATTTTGGCGATGAGGATCTCGGATTCTGGGTCTTCTTCCACCTTATCCTACCGTCCCGCAGTGATTTCAGCTCCAAATTGCAATCATGACCTACCGACGCACATCCTAACTGATCATACGGAGCAAAATCCGGGGAGGCGCTTCTTTGCCTGCGCAATTAGGAAGGTAATGTTCTTTCTACCCAATGTGGTTGTAGTTGTTTTCGAGAATTGATGTTTGTGCGAGGTACACATTGCTGTAACAATTCCCCTGCACTACTATGTTGCCACTGGTTTTTCTTAGATTTCGGTTAGCTGAATTTGGTAATTTAGGGCTGCTTAATTTCTGATTATCTTGTTTTGCTGATTTTATTCTTAGTGGGATGATTGTGACTTCATTCAATGGATTGATGAGACATCACCAGAATCTTTCTGCCGCAATAGCTGCGATCGAAAACTGAAGGCTGAGAATGAGAAGCATGAGGCTGAACTAAAATGCAAAGAGATGATACATGAGATATTGCAAGAGAAATTGAACATGAAGACTCAAGAATGCGAACTACTCAAGGTTATGCTTCAGAAGGCGAACACAGAGGTTGAATGCCAAAAAAGAAATGTTTGGGCTATGGTGCAAGGGGTTGAGCTTGCTGTTGCTGTTGTGTCTTTTGTATTTAGGTTTGTGTCTCATTAGGAGATTCTTGGTTGCCTCTCTAACTGTTAATTCTGTGCACAAGTACTTTGGTATGTAATTTTAATTAGGGCTTAACATAATGATTTGCTATGTAATGTAATATTTTGTTGAAATGGAATGTGAAGTATTTTAGTGCGGATTCAATTTTATGGCTATTCTACCCAAGAAACAAGAAACTATCAAAGCTGAAGAAATTCTATAGCTAATAGTCATTGTTAGAAAGTTGAATGTAGCTCAAAAGTTGATGAAATTCAGAGATAGCATCAAAATTCAGACACAACTGTGACAATTATCCAAATCCATGTCCACATATTTGTCAATAAAAGAAGATAGCATCAAAAAAAGGCCTAGTTAAATATCCAACAGACAACTTCAAAGTAATAGTCATTGTATCTTCATACTACATAATTCATCAAAAAAAAGGCCAGCTTTCAGGTCTTCAAGTCTGACTTTCTTAGGTTGATATCTTCTTTTTCGAGGTTTTCCCTTTCCCTTGCTTTGTTTTCACTTTTTGTTGTCCACCCATCGGCCTTCCAGGTATCAACAAAGTAGTTTTCTGTTTTGGCATCCTTGTGAACACATTTCCAGCAGCACCCATTGAGGTCATCCCTGAGGATGTGGCTCTAGCAGTCACAGTAAAAGTGGATGCTCTTGAAGTTGATGTTATGGTGCTCACTTGTGGTGTCTGTGATGCTTGTGGTGTTTGTGATGCTTGTGGTGTCTTTCGAGGTCTACCTGGCTTTCCCTAGCATAAAAAAGAAGATACAATCATACACTATCATGAAATACACTTCTGCCATAACAAAGCCAAAGAACATAAATGAACATAGTTTTTACCTTAGGTTTAGGGGGAGGAACTGGAGGGTTACTGTGATTTCTCCTGTTGTGGCCCTCTTGTTTACAAACTGTACAAGTCATTATCACTCCTGTTCTTCTTAACTTGTTTGGATTTTGAGGATTTTCCTCACATGGATTTCTCTTTCTCTTCTTCTTAGGGCGGCCAGGCATCTTCTTTACTGGGGGAGGAAGTACTGGGTAACCTTTAGCAGCAGGCCACATCTTTTCACCATTTAAAGGTGGCAATCCATGTGTGTAGGATTCTTTGTACTTCACAACAGTGAAATACTCAGAGCAATAGTTAGTAGCATCATCCCTCATCAAGTGAATTGCAGCACAAGCATGGATACAAGGAATCCCTGAAATGTCCCAACCTCTACAACTGCATGTCCTATCTCTCACATTAACCACAAACCTATCTCCATAGTTTTCTACCTCAAATAATATATCAGAAGATGAACGAGGTACACAATACCTACTGAAATGCTTTTTCTCTTCTATTTTTTTCACTATTTCAGGGCAAATTCTATGACTACAGTCTCTCAGTTCTACACTTTTCCTATGCAACCTCTCCATTAGGGATGATCTTATCTCCTCTAACATGTGGATGACATGCTTACCCCTTGCATTCAGTATGTAACCATTGAATGTTTCACTAATGTTGTTGAGTGTCATATCACATACAAAGTAGGGGTTAATGAAAACCTTACAGAACTTTGTAGTGTCCCTACCAATGAAGTCTTGATATGCAGCTTCATTTGCTCTCATTAACCCATCCAATACAGCATTGTATTCAGCCATGTGTGTGCTTCTGACTATCTTCTAGAAATGATACTTCAGAATAAGGCCTTTGTTGCTTTTCTTCCAGTTGATGAAGACATGCCTTGCACAGTTTCTGTGCTCAGCAAGAGGAGCTATATCAGAAACAGCCCTCAGCAATCCCTACCAAATAACAGACAATCAAGTTAAATATTTTCAGAACCAAAGCATTATGAAAAGATTTGCAACATAAATAAAGAAGAACCAAAAATAATGTACCTTCTGTTGATCACTTATGAAACAAGTCCCTGCACCATCTCTAAGACCAAGATCCTCAACCAAAATCTTCAAAAACCAAGACCAGTTTTCCAGATTTTCAATCTCAACTACTGCCCAAGCTATGGGGTACATTTGATTGTTAGCATCTTTCCCCACAGCACATAACAGAACACCTCCTAGGTAAGTCTTCAAGAATGCACCATCCACTCCAATAACTCTCCTACATCCAGCCAAAAAGCCTTTCCTCAACCCACTAAAGCCTACATATATTCCCTTGAAAACAGCCCCCACATCCACATGAAGCTCAAATCTGCCTTCATTGTCTGCTCTTTGCAACTCTAGAATGTAGCTCCTCAATTTGGCATAATGTTCAACAACAGACCCTCTCAACAGTTTAATCACCTTATCTCTTGCTTTGTATAGTTTCCACCTCCCTACATAACAATTAAATCTCATCTGAATATCTTGTGCCACCTCCCTCACAATGATATCAGGCCTATGTCTAAAGACATTGAGGTATTCCTTAGCTATCCAATTAGAACTAACCTGTTTATTCCTCATGGCTGTTGTGCAAGTATGAGGACCATTTACAGTTTTTATGATAAACTGACCAGTTGCTTTGACTATGCTTCCATAACACCTCCACTTGCAAGGAGGCTTACATTTGGCCTCCACATGAACTTTACTAACTCTCTTAAAGCGGATTCCCGGCCATCCTCAATGGCATGTTGCCTCAGAGCATCCCTAGCCTCAAAGCCATCTTCAAACCTCATCCCAGCTACAAGTTGAAGGTTTTTGTGTTCAACTCTAGGATCATACACTACCCTACGAATCCTTTTCCTCATTCTAGAAGTATCTTCATCTTCATCAGTCTCAGAGGAGTGCACATCTCCATCAGAATCCTCATAATCTGAAAATCCACACTCATGACCAGATATGTTGAAAAATTCATCACCTAACACCTTGTCTTTATTATCTCTTAAGTGCTTCCTAGCCTCTGTGTACTCCTCATCAGAACACAGCTCATCCTCCATTTCATCATCACTATAATCACATACCTCAGGTTGAATGTAATCACTATCATCATCACTATTATGTGCAACAAATTCTTCTTCAATTTCAGTTTCTACTTCCACATTATCATTCATTCCAGCCCCATCATCTTCTACCCAATCCTCATCTACCCAAGCATCATGACCCCAATCTTCATGTGGTTCAGTTTCTTCAGCACCTATATCTTCACACAGTTTTCCACCAGTCACATAGATGTGCAATATCCTAGTTTTAGCTCTCAACTGTGCTAGCATTTTTGTAACATCACCATCATCAAGAATCTCATTATACATATCAGTATAAGGAATCCTAAAGTATAGATCTTTCCAAGACACATACCCTAACTTCTTCACTTCATCATCTAACTCTACTATTCCAAATTTACCAGCATCTAGATCAAGCCTTTGTACCATTTTACCCCCTATATAATGCCTGTTACCATCTAGCCTATGGAAAAATCCACCATGATGAATGCACAACCCGAATTTATCACTGTGACAAAATAAAAGAGCAAAAATAAAAAATAAGTCATTCAAACCAGCTGGAATTATCAAGCTAAACCCTAATTTCACAATTTCACACATGAAAACCAGAAAAGTGGCGTAAAATATGTAAAAAACACCAAATCGATGTAACCCTAAAATACCACCCAAATCGATGTAACCCTAACCCTAAACCACCACACCTCGACAGCAAAATATGTAAAAAACATCATACCAAAGGTGAAAGCTTTCGCGGGCCTACCTGTTATCCATTTCTCCAACATATGCGTCTTCAACCTCTGGTCCAACACTTACGCGAGCAATCTGTCGGGACCACCACGCCGCGACAATCAAAGCCAAGCCGTTCGATTCCAAACTATCGAGGAGAGATTCCTTCACTCCGTTGCCAAAATATTGATTGAATGTAGCTTTGGTCTTCTTCGTCGATTAGATTAGGGTTAAGTGTCCCAAATCGATACAAAGACTAATCACAAAACTACGTCATTTTGTTCAAACCGACGTCGTATGCCCGCTTTAACCACGTAATCACTCCACGTAAGATAAGTAAGTACACGTCATTAAAATCCGGCTGCCACGTAGGTTCAAAATTAGCCAAAAAAATACGGCGTGGGAACATTGCAACAAATTAAAAGTTGAGAGTTTCGAAAATGACAGTTTATAGTTCATGGGAAAAACCGGAATCCCGTGAAAGTTCATGGTTTTTACGGCTAATAACCCTAACAATAAAAGAAGTGAAATGTTGGAATTATACATGGACATATTGTAGAACGAACACCGATGAATGGACATAATAGTTGGAATAAGTACGACACGACTTGTCATGATTCTGGCTTAGTTTACAACCAAATTGAAGATGATTCAAAACGTTAGAGCGTACACAACGGAAATGAAATGTGTTGAAATACGTGTATGGAGACACGTATTACCAAGAGTGTTCATCAACTACACTAATCGCTAACTTCGACAAAAACATCGCTAGTCACTCTTCTGTCATCCAGCTCAACCTGCACATTGGAAATAATGTACAGGGCGTGAGTACAGAGTACTCAGTGGACACATTGCCCAAAACATTTTTATTGTCAAGCCATTCATAGTGAAACATAGGGTTTTATTGAAAGATCTATGTTCACGAAAAACGAGTTATCTTAAAAGCGTCTGCGCAGACTAAGTTCTATAGTATTCTACCATATCTGAGTTTGTTATGCCCGAGGAGTTGGCCACCTCACTCGGTCACCTGATCGGTCACTATCTGAAATGACACGATCGATGTGTACACTAGTCCAAGAATAATAGCTGATCATTCGAGGACCCGAATTCGATTTATGAACTGGCATTTCGCCATTTAACAGATAGGCATCATACAAAAATGGAAAACATTTATGGCATGACAATGCTTTAGAAGAACTACTGAATCTAATAAAACATGCTTTATTTTATAAAAAGCCCACCTCGTTGTTTTCTCTTCTGCAACGAGTCTTGATCTCTGCTTCTGCTACTGTCCCTCCTTCGCGTACCCTTCGATTAAAAACCGAGGTAAGATTCGTATTCTAACGAATGAAATCTTATCCAAGATTTTAGTTCTAATTCTGATCGGAGGTTATTCTAAGTCCAGCAACGTGGTTACTGTTATCTAAGCTCAATTTATAGCTACCGTCATGTGAACGGTTCATAAGATTTTTATCAATAAATTAATCTTTGACTTATTGTTAATGTAGATAAATTTTAACTACGTATTTGATTTGCTTAATCAATTACGGTTAATTATTACCTCTGAGTTAATAATTTCTGGTTAATTAACTTATCTAAAGTTAATTGTTGAAATTGTGAGATATTTTATTACGACTTATCGAAATTGGATTGAGAGTGGAAACGATTTAAGTCGTCGTGTCTTGGTTCGTAAATACATTTTAAATCGGGCCCGTAATTGATTAAATTGGCTCCGGCCTAATTAAAAGAATTGATTCCGGCCCACTAGAAGTACAGCCCAAACCCGGCCCATCTCTTACTAAAACCCGGCCCGCGGTCAGCAACCCGACCCGACCCGAATTGATATCAAGGAACCTTAGCCCTCTTTCTTTCTCATTTTCGTCCAATTTCTCTTTCTTCGACACTCTCTCTTTCTCTGCCCGAACTGGTTTCTCATTCTCTCGAGCTCTCGTCCTCGGTCGCCTTCTCCAGCAAATGTTGCCGTTGTCATGCCACTATGTTTAAGCCGACGTCGTTGGCTGTTAATCGTTGTCTCCCTCTTATTCTCGGTTGCTTGCCTTAAGTCGAGCCCTAATTTGAGAATTTTAGGCAAACACCCCTCCTTCATGATTTCCGGCGAGGGACGTCACTCCTGGCTTCTGTGAGGTGCTCCGCTGCGTGGTGAGACGGCGCCGGCTGCAGAGGCGTCATCGGGATTCTCACCGCGCTTGAGTGAACTCGGCTCTTGCCGGCGCATTTGTTCTGGACCGACGGCTCCTCTCTCTCCCTTCTCTAGGATTCAATTCGAGTTATTGAAGTGTTAATTAGTTGATTAAGGTTTACGACATATATATATGTATGTGTGCGTGTGTATCTGCTCAATCGGTAACTCTCTCTCTCCGTCTTTGCAGATTTCAGCAGCTCGGTGTTGAAGGTACCACCGTTACTGTAGTCCATTGTCGATGGGACTTCGGTGTTGGCGATCACCGTTATCATCGACGAACGTGGATGTGCCGCTGCTCGTTGCTGCTCTCCGAATGTCCTCTCTCGACCAGCCTCTTCGCTGTCGAGGCTTCAGCTTCGACGGAGGTCAAATTTTCTAATTCTCTACTCTCTTTCTAAGTTCACATTATTATTATTATTTGCAGTAGTTACAAGTTTTATGTGAGCTGCTACGTTTCTAGATTGATTTCTAAGTTTGGATTGCATACTCAACCCGTCTCATTTCTGTTCAACTGAGTGGTTTTTGTTGTTTTTAGCCTTCAGTTTTAAGTTTCATAGTATGCTTGGTTGCTGGTTTCTTGGTTGCATATATATATGAAGCCAGGTTTGTTTCCTAGGAGGGGAAAAAGAGATAGAACATGCTTGTTTTGAGCTAGGATTTATCTAAATCATGTTTGGGGTTTTGGTATTTAGAAAGTTGTTGAAATACCTTGGAGATGAAGGGCTGTTGTGGCTAGCTTCTCCCTTCTTCACTCTTTCCAACTTCTTCTTCACTTCTCACTCAAATTCTCCTTTTCTATGTTTTTGTGATGAAAGTGGTTTGAAATGTGAAGTGAGTCTAAATGAATGAGGAAGGGTGGTGATATAGAGGGTCGTTTGAATTTCTTGGGTTAGAAGGGAAAGTTGACTTGTGGCTGAAGAGGTAGTCTTTCAAGGTTCCTATTTCCATACTAAGTTTGTTCTCATTTGAAGATTTCTGCAGATTTATCTTTGGCCTCTAGTTGCAGGTTGAAATCCTTCCCTTTTGTTCTTATTTGGCTAACCCTTCCCTCCTTTTACAGGTGTAAGTTGTTGGTGAAAGTGAATTATGGGTGCTTAAAAGAGGGTTGAATCCGTTTCCCCTTTTTACTAGAAGTTGGAGTGCTTGGACCTCCCTGTAGTTTAATTAATACCTTTCTTATTTTGTTTGTACATAGGGCTGATCCCTCTCTTGTCTTTCTTGCAGATTGGAGATATAAGAAATGGATGATGGGCTGCGTTTCCCACTTCTATTTCAGGTCCCGAGGGATGATTCCCTTCCTATATTAGAAACTAGGAGTTTTGCTATAAGTCTTAATGTATTCTTGTGGGAAATTCTAGTTTGTTAGTGTAATCTATTTCTTTGTATTTGAATAAGTGGAATGGATCCTTGTTGTATATGTAACACATGTGACTTCCTTTGATTAATAAGAATTAGGAATTTAGCTATTTTCTCGATACGTATATATATATATATATATACAAATATACATTCAAGCTATGTCTTACAACATAACTTGCTCTACTTTTAATGAATTGTTCATCGGGTTCGACCGATGTTTTAGTCAAACGGGTTTGTCTAAATTAATCTGCTAATGGGCTTGGCCCATTTTATAATTAATTTGGGCCTCGGCCCAAATTGCTGAATAAAGGTAACCGAGAAATTTACTAAAATTGGAATAACTAAGTATATTAATTAAGCAAGTAATAACGAGCTATTATTTTTGATCTAATATTCTCAATCGGGTATTCTCCCTCGATCGACATTAAGCTATTAGAGGATCATCAATATTTCACTATTTAATCGAGTGCCGGCTTGATTGATAGTCTATGATGCACTCGTAGAAGTTGATACAAGTTCATAGAAGTCGAGTCGCTACTCGATTCTAATATTATTCTCTAAACAATTGTTCTATTATTCTTGAATGCGTAACAGTGATAATTGAAATTAATCCCGAGCTAACTATTTAGGTAAAATACGGGGCGTTACAATACTGGTAACGCGAAAGCGTTACAGTCGGTCTACCTGAACTGATCCTTTCAAAACTTGCATTAAAAACTCACTCACTGTATACTGCATCTTACTAACTTCTTATCAAGTATGTCTTTCTCAGCACAACTTCCACAGTTCTTTATAGAAGGCTACACCATGTGGAGATTTCGCGTGGAGTCTCATCTCACCTCTCTTCATGATCGTATGCATGAAGTTATTGAGAAAAGACCCATCGTAATCATGAAATGCCCAACAAGGAACCGAGAAAGGGAGAAACCCTTAGACCAAGACGGCAACGCAATTGACGAGGAAGAAAATGCTTCCATGGACGTCTACGTCATAAAGCCACGAGAAGAATATATGGCCAACGACTTCAAAGCCAATAATTAAAATCGGGTGGCACGCAATGTGATCCAGTCAACTATCTCCGACGCCTATCTTCCCAGAATCATGAAATGCAAAACGGCGAAGGAGATGTGGGAAACTCTTGCCCTAATCTCACAGGGCACGGAAAAAATCAAAGAAAATAAGCTCTGTGTACTAATGCAGGAGTTTGAAGCTCTCACTATGAAACCCAATGAGAGCATGGAGTCTTTCGAGACTCGGGTGCTAGGGATTACCACTACAGTGACTTCCCTAGGAAGAGAACTCACCTTCAAAGAAATTAACCAAAAGGTAGTTCGCGCTCTGTATGGGAAGTGGCAAACCATGAAGGAGCTCTTCCTTTCACAAAAGGAACTAGGAACAATGTCTCCAGAAATGATATTCTCCGAGTTTGATCTAACCAAAAAGGCGCTTCGCAAGAATGAGGAGGAGCTTCTAGCAAAATTAAAGAATCTGGCTTTCAAAGCCGTTGTGGAAAACACTATCACTGAAGCCGATGTCTCTAACAACGACGTTGCTGAGATGTCAAGGGAGGAGCTGGAGGAATACGCTCTCTATCTCGTTAGAGGGTTCAACAATTCCAATGCCAGAGCGGCCAAGTATAAAAGATTCTATAAAGCTCAAGGCCAAGGCTCGCGCTCTGCTTCACATGATGGAAAGAGAGATGAGAAAGTCACAGCCATCCCGAGAGATAAGGCACACATAGAGTGCTTCGAATGTCATAAGTTGGGTCACTATCGAAGCGAGTGTCCAAAGCTCTCAACAAAAAGGAAGGATGAGGTTAAAGCTCGTCATGATGCAAGCCATCGCGCTCTCATAGCCGACGCTCCCGTTGAATCCAAAAGTCCTGTCGACCATGATGAGGATCAATTCATAGATGATGAACGCGATTATGGTTGCATGGCAATAGAAGATGAAATGGAGGAGGTAAACATCTCTAAACCTATAACTCTTCCATTGTTACTAGGTAGTGAATATGATGACGGTGATGATGAAGCTTTCGGCATGGGAAGTGATCTTCTTGACGACTATTTAGAGTTGCTCAAGAATCACGAATCCATGCAGGAAGTTCTCATTCGGTTCATAAAAGAGAACGACAGATTAACCAATACACTCGAGTCCAAAGAAAATGACCTATTCGAGTTGACGGTTAAGTTTGATGACCTTCTTGAACGTCACCAACGTACCATATCCACTTCCAAGGAACACAAAGCCACTCTCGATCGTCTCAATAGTGCTTCTGTAGCTATTGAAACAATCGAAAGATCTTTCAAACCATCAAAAAGTTTAAAAGGAATCGGCTTTGGTTCCATTCCAACAAATTCATCCGATGCTATTTCCGAAGCGTCATTGAAAAGCCTTAAAGCTAATCAACACGCTACTAGCAAAAGGGATAAGATAGTCGGGTTTATGGCTGGAACTTCAAGGCAAGCTTCCAAAGCGCCCTTGAAGGTTCAACCCGACGCTTCGAACAAATCAAAGACTGAAGAGCTTAAATGCTCTACACGTAATTCAAAGCGTGACAAGTCTGCGATAAACTCGAAGCGTCAACAAAAGTATAAAGTTGACTTGAATAACTTCACATCTTATGGAGGAACTCAAGTACGCTTTATCCCCAACGCTTCACATTTCTTTAAAGATTGAAAACTCATCGATCATCCTATACATGGTGAAAGTGTTCCTTTACGCTCTCAGGGAAAAAGGAAC
This sequence comes from Mentha longifolia, assembly GCA_001642375.2. NCBI lineage: Eukaryota > Viridiplantae > Streptophyta > Magnoliopsida > Lamiales > Lamiaceae > Mentha > Mentha longifolia. The sequence continues at coordinate 14,808,809 of CM038111.1, forward strand.
CGTAAGCGCTTTCACTATTACATACACGATTACACTCAGGGTTTTCTTATCAAACAAAGCCCTATTTGTTTCGTTGAGGATCTCGAGAAAGAAATCACTATCTTAGTGAATCCAACTCAAGCTTCCAAACTCACAAACACTAAGGAACCCAATTCAAATTGGGTACTTAAAAACTGTTGATCTTATTAATCAAGGCAACGAATTCGAAAATTGCAGACAAGAGGAAAGAAAAAGCAGCATGGTACTTAGATAGCGGTTGTTCGTATCACATGACGGGTGAACGATCTTTCCTCGACGAGTTCGTTACAAAGCCCGGTCTAAATGTTACCTTCAGTGATGATGTTAGAGCTATCACCATCGGATACGGTACCTTTTGTGTTGGAAATATGAGACTCCCTAAAGTCTCATATGTCCAAGGCCTCAAACATAACCTACTTTCTATTTCTCAGTTATGTGATAACAGGTTTGTGGTAGAGTTTATCTCTAACCAGTGTGTTGTCAAGAACAAAGCATCTATGCAGGTTGTTCTTATAGGTATTCGAAAGCAAAATGTGTATGTAGCTAACTGGAGCAGCTGTGAAGTCGGAACCTGTCTCATCGCCAGAAGCACTTCTGAAATTGGATGGTTATGGCATCGTCGCCTCAATCACTTGAACTTCAAAACAATAAACAAGATATCTCGAAAGAATCTCATCTGAGGTATTCCTAATGAAGTCTTCAACAAGGATATCATGTGCCAAGCCTGCCAAGAGGGCAAGCAGATCAAAAAATCCTTTCAAAGCGTTGAGGGACATGGTTCATCCCGAATTCTAGAGCTCCTACATATGGATCTCTTCGGTCCAATTTCACCAGTCACCTTGAGTGGAAGAAAGTACGCACTTGTAGTCGTGGATGATTTTTCACGCTACACTTGGGTGCTAATTCTGCTTAAAAAGAAAGATACGCTTCGGGAGCTACCAAAACTCCTAAAGCAACTGACTGTGGAAAAAGGACTGGATGTGGTGAAGATACGCTCCAATAAAGGAACATAATTTCTCAATCAATTCATTGAAGCGTATTACACAGAGAATGGGATATTACATCAAACTTCTGTTGCTCGAACTCCACAACAAAACGGCGTTGCCGAACGCCGAAACAAAACCATCAAAGAAGCTGCACGTTCAATGCTAGCGGATGCCCAACTACCAAAAAGGTTCCGGGGTGAAGCAACTTTCACAGCCTGTTATACCCAGAACCGCACCTTAATCAACACACGTCACAACAAAACCCCATACGAATTATGGAAAGGGAGAATTCCTACCCTCTCTCATTTACATATTTTTGGTTGCAAGTGTTTCATTCACAACAATGGTAAAAATCAGTTGAGAGCGTTTGATAGCAAAGCTGATACGAGAATATTCCTTGGATATTCTCCTACAAGCAAAGCCTATCGCGTCTATAACTGTCAAACTCTTGTTGTGGAAGAAACACCACATGTTGTTTTTTATGAAGCTGCTTTCAAGACTCCGCAGGTACAGGAAAATACTGAGAGCATGAGTAATGGATCCGAAAGCGTGATAGAGATTCCTGAAGCTTCTACTCGACCCACCACTCGCTCCATTTCAAAATAAGTGAATCTGGTGAATGGTTCACTCGAAGAGGAATCTGAGGATGAAATCGAAGGTGTGGAGCAGGATCTAAATAAGCTCTCTCTCGATAAGGGGGAACCAAACTCGAGAATAGCTGATCCTTTGACCTCATCTGTCCCATACAGTGAGGAAGCTCCATGCAGTCCAGTTAGATGTGATCAAGGGAATGGTGATGATCACACTTCACACTCCGAAGTGGATGAGACAGAGGCTCTCAACCAGAAGAAGCTTTGGTTGAGGTATCATCCCCAAGAAGGTGTTCTAGGTGACCCCAATTAGGGCGTCAAGACGAGAAATACCTTATTCCATGGTGAGAGTTGCTTATTTAGTTGCTTCCTAGCAAACACCGAACCTACATCGGTGGAGGACGCTCTAAATGACTCAAACTGGATAACGGCCATGGAAGAGGAGCTAAACGAATTTGCAAGGAATGGCGTCTGGTACCTAGTGGATCGACCCTCTCATCAAAGCGTCATTGGTACCAAATGGGTCTTCAAAAACAAGACCGACGAAAGCGGAAACATTGTTCACAACAAAGCTCGCTTGGTGGCAAAAGGTTATTGCCAGGAAGAAGGTATCAATTTTGACGAAACCTTCACTCCCGTTGCTCGTCTCGAAGCCATCAGAATGTTTCTTGCATATGCTGCATCCAAGAAGTTCAAAGTCTATCAAATGGATGTGAAGAGTGCTTTCCTCAATGGAAATTTGAAGGAGGAGGTGTACGTTGAACAACCCCCGGCTTTGAAAAGAGTGATCAAGTGTACCGGCTCATAAAAGCAGTTTATGGCCTAAAACAGGCTCCCAATGCGTGGTACGAAACTCTTTCAAACTTCCTAGTAGAAAGTGGTTTTCAAAAAGGGAAGGTAGATAAAACCATCTTCACAATCAATGACAGTGAAGACATGTTTTGGGTACAAATCTACGTCGATGACATCATCTTTGGATCTCCAAATCAAAGCCTTAGTGACAAGTTTGTAGGCTTGATGAAGAGAAAATACAAGATGTCAATGATGGGGCTGATGACCTGCTTTTTAGGATTATAAGTGAAGCAAACTAGTCGTGGAATCTTCACCAATCAAGCCAAATACACTCGTGATATGCTCACTAAGTTTGGTGTTCAAAACTGCAAAAGTGTCAAAATTCCCATGAACACAAACTTTAAGATAGATCCAGATTTGGATGGCAAGTCAGTCAACGCTACGGATTATCGTATGTTGATTGGCTCACTTCTCTATCTTACAGCTAGCCGACCCGACATCACATTTGTTGTAGGTGTCTGTGCTAGATTTCAAAGCAATCCAAAGCAAAGCCATTTGGAAGGAGCTAAGTGCATTCTTCGATACCTTAAAGGGACCATCAACTTAGGTCTTTGGTATCCGGCGGAAGATGATCTCATGCTTAGTGGATATTCCGATGCTGATTTCGGTGGATGCAAAGTTGATAGGAAATCAACAAGTGGAACGTGTCAATTTATTGGTAACAAGCTGGTTTCTTGGTTTTCAAAGAAGCAAACTAGTGTTGCCACTTCTACTACCGAAGCGGAATACATGGCTGCAGGAAGCTGTTGTTCACAAATTCTTTGGCTGAAGCAGCGGTTGAAGCATTATAAAGTGGAATGTTCTGAAATTCCAATTTATTGTGATAACACAAGCACAATTTCCATCACCCACAATCCTGTGCTTCATTTGAAATGCAAGCATATTGAAATTCGTCATCATTTCATTCGGGATCATGTGGAGAAGCAAGATGTCGAAATTGAAAAGATTCCGACTGAGGACCAAAAAGCGGACATTCTTACAAAGCCGCTTCTACAGGCCCGCTTTAATAAATTGTGCTTAGAACTAGGGTTGCTCGACCCTGGTGAGGAGAAGGTGGAGAAGGCAAAGCGTGTTCCCTACCTACTCTCACACTTTCCTTTCTGGGAAAGATTGTTGGGATAATTGGTTAAGGGGGAACCGGTCTTTGCAAGAAACGTGAAAGAGAAGACTTTATCTCCTAATAAGGAATGATAATTAAACCGAAGGGATGGAGTTCCCTCTTGGAGCATCGACCTCCACACGCTTATACTCTTATGTGAAAGCGCGGTTGAGTGCTTCTCCTTGATGAGTTAATCGAGGATTAACTTGATTAAGGTTGATACCCATACCACGGTATTTGTAAAACTTGTACCGTCTTGTCAGAGCGGTGCACAAGTGGTATCTTGTGTATATCTTGATTATCCAGCCTACAGAGCGTGGTATAATCTTGATGTAGCACTCCCAAAATTCTTCAGACTCTTTCAGCTGAAGAAACATGAAAGCGTTGAGCTGACAATCCTCTTCAAGTCAACATACACATACGTAATCTTTGGGACGTACTGTATGGAGTTGCTTGAATGATTTTCACTCAACTTTCACAAGCTTTTATGGTGGAAACGGAGCCAGAAGCACGAAGTATGATGCCAACACCACTGCTATTTGTGAAAGCCTCAACTGTTTTGAGTAATGTGAAGAGCCAACTCTGAAAAGGTTAGTGTTTATTCTTAAGAATTTAGCCTTATGGAAATATGAGATAGCTTGCCCTAGTAAGGAAGTGAATTTATAACAATTCCATGAATAATATGAATCTGGTGCCCAAACGGTATATCCCAAGTAAAGCACTCAGGCGACTCATATCATCTCATCATAATCTATAAAGACATTCATCCCCAACCGGGTCCCTTGTGGATTTTGTAATCTCATATTCATCCATATTGTGAAATTCAAGAATTTAAAACCTACCCTAGTAAGAGTAAAGGAGTTCACATTATTTCAACTCTCGACACAAGCAAAGCGCCTCCCCTACGGAGTTCACACTCTTTTACAATAGTCCAAAGCTATGTTCTAGGGGGAAGCACTTTAACTTAGAGAGAAAACGCCTAGATGAGAACAGACGCTCTCACTTTTTCAAAGCGTGAACGTTTCTGTTTCTCAACTTACGCTTTAACAATTGAGAAAGTGGATCGTCAAAACGTGGTATCAGTCAACTACAATGATTGACTGACTGGTGAGTCCTTCTTTCATGTCTTTCAATTAAAGTAAGTAAGTCTATGCAAAGCGTCTTCAAGAACCTTGAGCGTGACTCACTGAAAATAACAAAAGGCTGTTACAGACGCTTTCCAAACTAGACGCTCTCGTCTAAATTCCAAAGCGTAATACTCAGCTAAATTTCAAATATTTTTTAAATTAATCCTTCATTAATTTACTTACACCATATATATCTATAAAGCAAGATATCAATCAAGTATAAGTTGCATGTGATATCTTAGCATTTAATGCAAAGACTGCTGTAAATACGATATTCGAGACCCACTCGCACGTGTATCTCACTCGCGCTACCGAACCGCCAATATTTTTTTTTAATCTTGGCCGTCGGACGTTTCGAATTACTTTTCCCTTGACCGTACGATCAAAATAACCGTCAGACACGATCTCAACCACTAACACCATTTCTGGGACGTGATCTTAGCCACTCACTAAGACACGTCACTCCACTACTTCAATTATACTCGAATTTACTTACATTTTTTATTATGCATAAATATATATACATACATTCACTGTTGCATACTCATCATTTCACTATTTTCGCCATTTTCTGCAACTCTTAAGTTCTATCCCTCACAGAACTTGTTTCGCAACAATCTTAATTTTTTCCTTCAGAAAATCTTGCACAATGGTGAATACTAAATGACAACCTACTCCGCGTAGCCGATATGGCGAGTTCATCTATACGGAGGCTCACGTCAATCTGAATCTGCTCACCGACGGTGGAATCATCAAGAAGGCTATACAACATTCAGGGTTGGAAAATCTTCTTTTCCAGCACCCTCGCTACATCAATCCATTTGGGGTCGTTGAGTTTCTCTCTAATTTGGACTCAAAAACCCTAGTCACTAAAATCTCTCTATGTAAGACGGAGAAAAATGGCCTAATCTACCTGGTCTCTACTGAATCACTAGCGCTCGACGATTTATTTGAAGATTTTGTTCCCATTCCAAATTCTGGGGCTGATCCGGAGACCGCTGATGACCCGGATATTCAAAAAGAGTACAGACGCTTCACAACTGATCCTCGCGCTATCTTCATATAAAAACATTCAAAGACGACTTCGTTTCGTCATCCTTTTGACCATTGGATGAACATTGTAACAAAGTATCTTCTTTGTCACACTGGTAGCTGGTCTACTATTACAGAGCAGAAGATTTGTCTTCTCTCGGCGCTCTATGATGCCGCTTCCAACCGAACGCCCTACAACTGGAGAGCGTGGTTCATACGGCAGCTCGTCGAAGCGAGTAAAACTGTCCAGAAGGAGACGGAAGGCAAGCACGCAGCCTTGGAAAGCTGAAGTACGGTATGAAGATCTCCATGTTTTTGGAGCACTCGTGGCCATCACAAGAATGACACACGGAAAATAAATACACCCATGTACAGTTCACCAAGGTGCTCCCAGGTGACGAGTTTGGAGTTGCCGCTCCGCCCGCTACGGACATCGAGTATACCAGAGATGAAGCCCTGATTCTTAAGCAAGACGAGGAGAAACGAAGGAAGAAGAAGGGAAAAAAGAGAGAAAAGGCTCCCAAGAAATCAAAGCGCAATCCAGCACTAAAGTAGTCAGTCCCTACCAAGACCGGGAAGCGTGTTTTGGTAGATGAAGATGATGTGGAAAGCGCCGCCTCTTCCTTCGACACTTCAGACTCTGACAGAACTATGAGTCAGGATCTCGAAGCCGGTGCTCTTCTTGCACAAGAGGAAGGAGAAGAAGTAGACGCCCCGGGAGCTGATCATCACAACGACACTTTCGATTATTTCTACACATAGTCCAATCCATTAACAGATGAGGAGCTGCAGGTTGACCCTCCTCTATCTCCCAAAGTGTACAGCAGTGGAAAACAGACTGTTGATAGAGAGCTTGAGTGGGCTGAAGAAGAAATCCGAAAGTTCTTTGGAACTTTCTCTCTACCCTCACATGTGATGAAGTTGCTCTCTCAATTCTTGAAGTATGTTCGCTGTCGCGGGTACCAACATTCACTGCACTTGTAAATTGCTACAGGATGCCAATCCCAAAGCACTGATCGAGGAAGAAGCCTTGATACTCAGCAACTTTAAGCTCAAACGCTTCGATGATCTTATTGATGAGCTGGAAGTATGGAAGCGGATCGAGAAGAAAGTCAAAGAACTCATTCCATCCTACACTCCACGCCCTACCACACCTACTGGCGCTCCCGCCATAACATTTGAAGAAAGTCAGTCTGTTCTTCAAACCGCTCATGATGAGGTAGAGCGTGAATACGCACAGCTGAAGGTTGCACTGCATGAAAAGGAGAGACAGCTCTCTAAGGATGCAGAAGAAAAGAAAAGAGCACTTGAAGAGCTTTCAACTACTTTCACAGAGTTGAAAGCACTAAAAGAGGAAAACTTGAAGAATAATGAAGAGCTCTCAACTGCTACCCAAGAGTTGACGAAGTTGAAGGTAAAGCTCACTGATCTGGAAGATCAGTTGGAAGGCGAAAATGAACACATCAAAGATGCTCATGATGAGCTTTCGACTGTCAAGTCCAATCTTCAAGAAATCTCAGCCTTACATTCGGAAGTACTGAAGCTCACTGATGAGTTGGATCTTGCTCTTGATGATGTCGATCAAAGCGCGGATGCGTTGGAAGCTGCGATCGAACGTCAAGACATCACGATGGACGACCTGGAGTGTGCCCACTGTGAACTAGAATGTGCTAATACCGAGCTCTCCAAGACCAATGAAAAGGTCGCTTTACTGGAGAAAGAACTGAAAGCGGTCAAAGCAGAAAAATTCAATGCCGACTCCGCTGCCCGCCAGCTACAGGAGAAGCTTCTTTCCATGGAACGGAAGCTCGAAATGTCGGAACAACAACGGAAGCTTACCGACGCTTCGACACGCCCATCTGTTGTTGGACAACAGAGCGGCACAGGCCAGTCTGGACCAAACAACAATGCCACATTGGAAGGTATTTCTACCCTTCTCAATGCGCTCGCGAATCATATTCGGCATGAGTTCACTGTCTATCAAGACACAATCTCTAGGTCCCTCATTCTCACGAGTGCTCGCACTCCCGCTCCGATACTTTCGGCATAAATACTCGGTGCTCTTCTGGCACAAGGACTATTAAAGGAAAATCAACCGAATCTAGACCTGCCAGGTGCCGTCAACCAAAGTGCCACAGCACCCTCCGCTCCCGCCCTGCCAGTTTTTGATTCTGCCAAAAAGGGGAAAGCGACTGGGATGTCAAGTGTTCAACACACTATGGCCATGGCACAGAAGAAGGGGGATGAATCAGAGCTGCAAATCATCTCTTCTAAAGAGCCAATCAATGCCGCTCTGATTCAAGCCGTGTCAGCAGCAGAGCCTTCAAAGCGCGCACCTCTAAAGTGCAAAACCACTGAGTCTGCTAACAAACCAAAGAAGAGGATAAAAATGACTCCCGCAATGATGACCAAGGAGGCTGGAGTGCAACGCGAATTCCAAGAGGAATTAGACGCGATCTTGGAAGTTAAGAGGTTGCATCACCTCCGCAGGTATCTGTTGAAGAACATACCGACACACAAAGCTGAAAAAGATTGCCTGGAAGTGATGGCACGATACAAAGCGGTGTTGGAATGCAGGGATGAGATCTTTATTGAACAAATGGTAACAGACTCTGATAAAGCGCTTCATCTCATGAAGGTGGAAGACATTGAAGCGAAAAGAGTCTATGTCAAAAGCCTGTGAACTGACGCTTTCGAGAATTGTAGGAAGCAGCTGGCTACTAGGGACGAACCCGAAAGGGAAAGGCTGAGAAATACGGCTCCAAATGCTAAATTTGTTGATGAGATTATTCCAGCTGACCTCAAGGAGGAGTGGAATGAAGCCAAGATGAAATTCGTGAAACGCTTCTATCACTAGAATGGCTTTCGCAGTGATCTGACCATGGATTGCTTCGTTGCATATATGGACTACTGCAACATCTCTCTGTTCAACAAAATCTTGGAGCTAGCAGACGGAATCACTCTCAAACCGCCAAAGAAAGAGAGTTACAAACTCCCACTCATTGGAGGCGTTATTCCTGATGATGAGGCCATCAAAAAGGAGATCAATGAGTGTACTGATTGGTTGGAAAATAATGAATGTTCTGACTGATGGATTTGTATACTAGAAAGCAGGCCTTTTAGCTTGTATACATGTAGTTTCCATATTTCACTAACAATTTCCTATCTGATTATGTATGAATTGATTGTCAAGCATTAAACATCTATCCATTATCTTAAAGTTATAGGCTATATGGTGTGTAGTATATCACGAAAGACCGTAGTAGCCGGTGTCTCTTGAGATATAAACAGTTATCACAGTTGAGATAGTTTTGGATAAAACTATCAGTATAGACTGTAGCATAAATAGATAAGTAGCTTGTCTTGGTTGCTTATTTATGCTAGTACGTTGATCGTATTTATAGGATCATGGTGAGGTGAATTCTTCTATTCTGACCTAAGTAGAAGAATCAAGACCTCGGGGACTTAAATGTTATTTAACATAACACCTTAACTCTGATTGAGTGACTAAGGGTGTATAGTTGTGGTCTGTTACTTTGATTTACCATGGCTGAGGGTTCAATCATTGCAATCCAATATGACCCGTATCTTGGGTAACAACTATAACTAGTACGATCTTTAGTGCATCTGCAATAGAGCACCGTATCCTGGTAAAATGGGTTGATTACATCCCCTGAGGAATTCATTAAGGAGTATCATACTAAACCCTGCAGGTGGATTAAGTTCCAGTATGATGAATAAGGAATGAATGGTACTACTCATGAATTAAATAAGAAGTTAGTTAACAAAAGCAGTCAGAAGCTTTAGATTAATTAACAGATGTAAGATATCTTAAATATGGGGGTGATTTAAGTCTAATACTAGCCCTGAGCTCAACAGGGATAAAACAGGTAGTTCAGTATTATTACTCTAGTGGAATGTTTTAATACTTATGATCTGAATTTTATTCTGGGCTGAATATAGAGAATTCAGAACATTGGGAGGCCCAGTTTTATCTGCTAGTAGATCCCTGATCTGGCCCAATAAGCTCAATAGGCCACAGTTAAGGAACAAAGGCCTGATCATCATCAAAGCCCAGTAAAAGGACGCCTATGATGATGATGGGCAGCCATGTCTTGGTCTGCGGGCCAAGACTGCAACTTAAGCCCATTCTCCTCTTATATATATTCACTTAATGCCTCTAGATAATTACATACATTGATCTCATAATTAAGAGAGGCTAGGTTTAAGTGATAGAGAGAGAGAGCACGACGGCGGCAGCAGTAAGGTTGAGAGACGACGTGTGCAAGTTTCTTCCGTGGCTGAATTCGTAGCGTGTTGTCCATCCAACATCGGATTCGAGCAGGGAAATAGATCAGAAGATCTTCATGCGAGCTCTCACACGAAAAACAAGAGGTATATCGATTAAACACCCTATGATTGTATTTAATTCATAGGAGCATGATAGGATTGAATCGAATTAATCATAACCGAAAATGAATCCTTGGGCGCATGAATCGTTCTTCGCTGATCGGTTCCTTCAATTGGTATCAGAGCCAAGGTTCCTTATTTTTGGCTCTATGGCTGATTCGATTCATATTATGCAAGATTTTAATTGATGAATGTTGTCGTATGTCGCTTTTCATGGTGTTAGTCGTTTTTCAGTGCCGGTTTGGCAATTAAATTATAATTTTAATCGTGAGATAATAAGGTGCGATTTAGATTAGGATTTTATTTTGTTTTTCATTATAAACTGTTGTACGGAGACGAAGAACACGAAGAACGAGAAAGAACACCGAACGGATGACCGCCGCACACGGCGGCGCGTGTGCGACACGCGCGGCCATACGCGCATACGGTCGACCAATTCAGCTGATGTTCGTCTTCTTCTTCACGATGGAACCCTGGTTTGCACCAAGGTTTAGGTCGATGATGATGGAGGAGGCGGACGGCGACTGATTGCGCGAAAAACGGCGGGAGCTGCGGCGGAACCCTATCTAGGGTTTTTACGCTACAGCAGCTCCGCCGGGCTGCATGGCGTATTGCGAGCAGATGCTATGCAGTCCAGAGATAGAGTCGACATAGCAGCAGCAGGCGGCCAGGGTTGCAGTAACGGCGTCGGTGGCAGGCGGAGGCGACGAAACCCTTTTAGGGTTTCGGCCGCAGCTCTTCTCCATGCTGCAGAATGACGGCGGCGAATCAGTCGGCGGTGGAGGTCCGGGTTGTGCAAGGAGCACGGCAACACATCAGCAGCAGCTGGACCAGCGGCGTCCATCTTCTGAAGCTACGGCAACGCCGATCGGGGAGGAGGTGGCTGAACCGTTAAGGGGACGTTGTATGGTTTCGGAACTTCATGATGGATCTGGATATGGTTCCTAATTTACCTCAGGCGATCATAATTTATTGTGACAATTCTGGTGCATTTGCAAATTCGAAGGAACCAAGATCTCATCAGGCCAGTAAACACAGACCGGAAGTACCATATCATACGTGATTACGTAAAGAGAGAGGTGGTAGTTGTGTCAAAGATTGCATCTGAGGATAACCTTGTTGATCCATTCACGAAAGCACTTCCTACAAAGGATTTCGTGAGGCATGTGGAGGGCTTGGGAGTTAGATGTATGACAGCATTGCTTTGAGTATAAGTGGGAGAGAAATTGTAATGTAGTAGTATACTTGAAAGCATGCTTTTGAGTATAAGTGGGAGATTGTTGGGGTTGATATACTGAAAAGCATACTTTATGCTTGTATTATTAACAATTTCTTCTGGTTTCGGAAAAAAATACTTTGTCATATGTTCTGCATATTAATTTGTGTTATGGTTATGCAAATAAACGTCTGGTACTATATATTATAGATAATATGGTGTGGGTGGTCGCACGGAAGATCATATTATCAGTTTCTTATATAGTTAAATGGTGTTCGCAACCGAAAGTAATCTTGGACAAATTACTTGTTAAGGTTGTAGTATAAGCTGGATAATAGTTGGTCTTGGCTATTAGCTTATACTGGTGCATACGATCAGAGTTGCGTTGAACGGGATCGAGGTGAGATAAATCTTTTTATACTGACTTATTAAGGATCACATCTCGGATGATTATTATTTCTTAATTCTAGTTGTCATAATATTCAATTATGTATTTATAATAGTTATTGCTTTGATTTACCATGAGTGAGAGTTATCGTAACTCAAAGAATCTCCGTATTTTGGGTAATAATATTATAAATATGATAATTAATATTATAGCTAGAAATTGTGTCTCGGTGCGCCGAGTTGATGATGTCCCCTTGAGGCGTTCTAAGGATTATTATATCAAACCCTGCAGGTGGATTAAGTTCCGATATAATAATGAGGTCGAACGGGTACACTCTCGGTATAAGATATTAATTGATTGGAGCAGTCAGTAGCTTAAATTAATTAATGGACATGCGATATCTTAAACACGGGAAATAATATAATTCAAAGAGGAGCCCGGTATGTCATAATTTGGGATTGGACGGCGATGCAATATTATTTTACTATAATGGAAAGGCTATAATATTAATATAATTAAATAGAGTATTTGGGGCCAGAGAATACTTGGATTATTTAATTATATTGGAAGGCCCAGTCCAAATTCTCCTCAAGGTCCCTGGAGTAGCCCAATAGAGCATAGCCTGGGCCATTAGTCTTGGCCCTAACCTCTCCAACACTCTACCTCTTATTATAAATAAGAGAGAAGTAGAAATGTTCAACACGTGATTTTATTCTCACAGATTGAGAGAGAGGGGGCGGCGGCTACTGGAGAGGCAAAGAGAATAGATTTCTGCCCACTCAGAATTTCTCTTGTTGCTAGGGAATGCTCCAGAAGACTTCGGGGTCGACGTGAAAGAGCCAGATCTCGTGTGCAGAGATCTGGTGCGTGGAAGATCATTTCCTCGACTCAGAATTCCACCGGTGATTCGCAAACAGGTATATATGATTTAGATCGGTTTCCACTTTCAAGATTTGAATTCATATGTTAATAATTATTGTAATTAATTAAATCTATATCCAAGGGATCCCGGATCCAACAAATAGCTCACGGATCAGAGAAGTTGAGTCAATTGTACGTTCGGGAGATGGTACACCTTCACGGAGTACTAATCTCAATCTCGTCGGATCAAGATTCAAAGTTCACCTCTAGATTTTAGATAAGTTTGCAAAAAGAATTTTTAACCAGACTGAATTTTAGCACCGGCTTTCACCCCCAGACAGATGGGCAGTCAGAGAGGACCATACAGACCCTAGAGGACATGTTGAGAACGGTAGTACTCGATCGAGGTGGCAATTGGGAACCAGTGTTGCCACTTATCGAATTGCTTACAACAATAGCTACCAAGCGACCATAGATATGGCACCCGATGAAGCGTTGTATGGGAGGAAGAGTAGATCACCACCTTATTAGGACGAAGTGGGTGAAAGAAAGCGTTAGGCCCTAACACGATTAGCGGAATGATCGAGATCGTATGTCAAATAAGAGGTAGGATAAAGAAGGCTCATGATAGACAAAAGTCTTATGCTGATAGTCGTCGAATTGAAATTCAATTTGAGATATGAGGTAAAAGTATTTCTGAAGGTGTTTCCTTCCAAGGGGTGGAGAGATTTGGTGTCAAAGAAAATTAAGACCTCATTTTATTGAACCCTATGAGATTTTGGAGAGCATTAGTACTAAGTCTTGGGAACGTGCACAACGTATCCCACATTTCGCAACTTAGGAAATGCGTGTATGGTCCGAAACATACTATCCACCAAGATGAAATAAACCTTAACCAGACTTGAGTTATGAGAATAGGCCAAAAATGATTCTAGACTGAAAGGTTCAGCAACTCAGAAATAAGTCGATTACCTCAGTGAAAGTTTTATGGAAACACCACGGTCAAGAAGAAGCAACATGGGAACTCGAAGATAAGATGAAGGAAAATATATATATATATATATATATATATATATATATATATAACAAAAGATACTCTTGGTCCTATTCCTAAATTTATAGGTTTTGGATCCAGTTTTTTCCATTCTTCATGGAGACCTTTTCCTAAATCTCCTGGTAATTTTATAAAATATTTATCACATAATTCATCTTCCATGGCTCTTCCTGTTTGTGATATTATTCTAGTGAAATATGTACTAAATTCTCTAATATATTTAAAATGTGAGATGCTTAATTGTTCTAAATTCCTAATTGCATATATATATATACCCCGAGCTTTTCATTTGAGGTATGCAAATTTCGGGACGAAATTTATTTTAAGAGGGGGAGGATGTAATGTCCCGTATTTTCCTAACTATCATTAGAAGCATAATTACGTTGCAAAAGGAAATTTCTAACTTTTAGTAAATCAATTTTGATTTCTAATTGTTATATTTATTTCTGAGGGAAGTTCTCGAGTTAGAATCAAATAGCAAGTACTTGATTAGCACCTGTTTATTTTATTTCCTTTAAGATAAGTCAACTCAAGCACCTCGATATTTAGTCACAGTTTATTAATTGATTAAACGCTCGATTGAAGGGTTCGGCTAGATACTTAAATCATTTTCAAATATTCTTAGCTAAGAAATCGACTTGAATGCCAATTACCATTTGTGAAGATAATTGGGGAACGACAATATCGGGTTAAGCCATATTCGTTGGGCCGAAGCCCACTAGTTATTCGTTTGGGCCGAAGCCCATTAGTCGTATTATAGTGATTGGGCCAAGTCCATCCGCCTAATTAAATTCTAAGTCGAACCCAAGTAGTAAAAGAAAGATACCAAGAACTTTTGTTACTAAAGAGGACACGTAATGTGTATAGATATATATATATATACATTATTCATAAACCTTAAAACAATTAAGTAATTAAAAGAATTAAAGTACAACATCAACTCAACTTTTGTCTCCAATTACAACTATTAACCAAGGGATTAAAATGAATAACCATACAAAAGGGGCTTTGCACGCCTTTCTAATCAAATAGAAACATGCAGCAAATCAAATCCTTTAGCCACCAATCAGTCACCTCCAACTCCAGCAAATCTTCCACAGAATCAGCCTGCAACAGCCACCTTTGTGCCCTTAAAACCTGCAAGAAAATCTGAGGAGGATTAGCCATAAGATTAGAAACCTTTTATACAGAGATTAAACCATTGATTCAGCAAGAAACCAGTTACAAGATTGCCTATTCACTTAGTATAAATACCCCTTTCTCTGCAGCCACCATTCATCACTCAAAAACTTCACAAAAAAAAAAATTAAACACTTAGAGAGAGAACCTGAGTGAGAAGGAAGAAGAAACTAAGAAGAGTGAAGGGACGGGGAAAGCTAGCAACTACAGCTTCTTCATTAACAAGGTAATAACATATCTCACACCCCTTTTATACCTAGCAGGCCATAGCTTTGAATCCCAGAAAACCACAAGTATGAATAGATAGTCCTCAGCTCTCGAAGCTTATTATGCAAGCATGATCACCCATTCGGCCCCCCTCACTCAAGAAACTTGTGTTCTAGCATCACTGAAATTAGGTAAGCAATAACATGCTAAGTTCTGAAACCATAACCAAAACACAACACACCCCAATCCATTTCCAAATTGAAACTGCAGCCTTATGACAAATCAACCAAGATGCTCAGAGCAAGAGAATTTCCTAGAATAAAAGCTAAAATTCGCAAACACTCATGAACTTGGCTCTTTAATTAAATATCATACTTAAACTTCTACAGCATACTAAGAACGTTAACACACAAATCTTTTGATAATTTATCAATCAAGATAGAAACATAGCTTATGAGAAAGAAAAGAATCGAATTGAACCTCCGACGGGGTTCGAAACCCCGATGGCAAAGAGGCGAATTGAAAAGGGACGATCGAGCTGTAGTCGATGATCGTCGGCGTCGCAGCCCATCAGCCGCGAGTAACAGCCACGGTGTCATCACCATCATCACTCCCGAACCTGCAAAATAGAGAGGGATAAATCGGTTTAATGACGGAAATCTGAAGCTAATTTTCCTAAATAAAATCGAACCCTATTAACTTCAATCAACGAATAGAATTCATAATAACCATAGTTATATATATATATATATAAGAGAAAGCTCGATCGTGAAATCAGGACGAATGTCCCCAAATTCGTAAGAATTTGGGATTTTGATTTTAGGGTTGAACCCTAGAGAAAGAGAGTATCGGCTGTAATGAAGAAATGATCGCCGGAGGCTGCGGGAGTTGCTCATAGCCGGAACCGTCTCACCGCGCGGCGGAGCACCATCCCGAAGCCGAAAACGGCAAGTTTTGAGCCGGAGATCGACGAGAGGAACTGGCACACGTTGAGCCCCAAATTTCTCGAATTAGGGATTTGTTCCCTAGTTCGAATCGAAGAAAATAACCCGAGAGCGACGGCGACCATTAACTAAGGCGTCGCACAAGGAATTGCCGGAGGAGGTAACCGGAGAAGACAATCGGCGGAAGAAAATCGTACAGAGAGAGAAAGAGTAAGATTGCAGATGGAAGAAAAGAAGAATCGCGAATGACGGAGGGAGTACTTTATTTTGGTCGTTTAAGTCGTGGGCCATGAAGTTGGGTTGGACTGGCAACTGGGCCAAATCTGCTAAGTGGGCCGAATTCTTAGCACCTCAAATTAATTTACCAGTTCAATCTTTAATTGATTATCGATCGAGACGCCACTAATTAAATCGTACACAACCCGTATTGATATAATTCGTAAGAATTATTTCATAATTAAAAGAATTAACTTATGATAAGTTAATTATCCAAGATTTAATAGATTAGATTAATTGATTAAGATAATCAATTACACAAGTACAATAGTAATTTATAATTCTTAAGGGAATTATTTTATTAATTAGCTTATAAGTAATAAGTTAATTAAATAAGCAGTTATCTTAGCCTTACGATTAATAAATCGAGTTATTCATTGAGAAGCTTCTCGATTAATTAATTCTACGTTCACAATAAGTCAATTATTGGTTTATTTAGAAGCATTCCCTACAAACCGTTCATATAACGGAACTTATAACTCGATGTAGACAACAGTAACCACGTTACTGAAATTAGGATAACCTCCGATTGGACCAATCACCTACGCTCTTAGATATGATTTTATTCGTTAGAATACAAACCTTATCTCGATTTTTCAATCGAAGGTTGCGTGAAGGAGGGTCAGTAGTAGGGACGGAGGTCGTCTAGTAGCAGTCAAGAAAAGCAAACGAGGTGGGCTTTCTATAAAACAAAAAGCATGTTTTATTAGATGATAGATCTTTTATAATTGTCATGCTATAAATATTTTCAGTTTTGTATGATGCCTATCTGTTGAATGGCAAAATGCCAATTTAAGAATCGAATTCGGGTCCTTGTGTGATTAGAAGTCATACTTGGACTAGTGTACACATTGGTCATGTCACTCAGCATGGTGACCGATCGCGTAACCGAGTGAGGTGGCCAACTCCTCGGGCACAACCAACTCAGATATGGTAGATTACACAAGAAGAGACTGCGCAGTCGCTTTCAAGAATATAAATGTTTTTGTGAACATAGGCATTTTAAAGAAAAACCCTATGATTCACCAAGTGATGACTTGACAATAAATAAATGATTTTGGGCATGTGTCCACTGAGTACTCCGTACTCACGCCCTGTACATTATTTTCGATGTGCAGGTTGAGCAGTGTTGAAGCGAAGTAACCAGCGAGGATTTTGTCAAGAATAAATTAGAAGTAATAACTCTTGGTAGCATATGTCTCCATACATATGTTTGAACACCTTTCCGTTGCGTACACTCTTAAATTTCTCCTCGATTTGGTTGTACTAAGTCTGAATCATGACATCTATTTTTCATGGGAACAACCATCAATAATGCCATCTCTATTATATGAAATCTAAGTCCCAAGTAATTGAGTCGATTCGTTGTTAACCCTTCTTTATTCCCGAATTTACTTTATATTACCCATAGTCATGAATTATACCAAACTGAGCTATCGATTAGCAAAGTGCGGTCGTGACAATTATACCCTTATATTCAATTTAAAAAATAAGAATATCTATTATAGTATATTCTTATTGCATATATTCTATTATAGATGCATTAATATATATTTGCATCGTTATTATTTTTTAGGGTTAAGATAATAATTATAGAGCTGCATGCATAAGATATCAAAGTTTATTGAGTTTGAGTTGAACTATACAACTAAATTAACGCAAAGAAAAAAATATATAAGACTATATGTTATGGTATGTGATAATTACCGATAAAAGCACTAACAAGATTCTTCATAGTGTGTGTGCATTTAGTTTAAAATTTTAATCAACATACATATGATAAACATAATACACATTTATAAAAAGTCGTGTGGATCGTTGAGGAACAAATAAGGGTAGTTGTTGTACCTTTGTTTAGGTGAGCCATATAGTGTACTCTTGTCAAAAGTTTGAGCTATTTTATTCATAAAGTCGAAGATGATTTGTCGTACAAACTATTTCGTAGGCATACTTAGAATTTGAGGAGGGTATACAATGTGAATTAATCTTGATGATGCTTGATCTTTATATCTCTTCAAAACATTCAAAGAAAAATAGAAAAAGATACGGTATCAGAAATTGAATAATTTTTTCCTTATTAAATTTCTATATATCGAATAGGTAAGATACAACTTGAACTTAGGTATGGCAATGGGCCGTATATACACCGGATCCGGCTTACTCCAGATCTAAATCCATAACTTTTTCTTTGGCCCAAATCCGTCGAATCTAAAAAAATGAGATTAATGTCAAGATTCAACGGATCCGCGAATTTACAGATCTGGATCCGGATCCAGAGCCTTTATTCTTAAAATTAATTTTTGAAAAAAGCATTATGATACAAAAATGATCTAATAAGTTTTCACAATAAAATTATATAAATAAGATAAGTAATGAAAATGGTGTAAATTTATATTTCTAGGAAGTTTTGTGTGAGACCTTCTCATATTTTTTATAAAAGAAAAATAAATATGCTAAATAAGAGATTATACGTGCAACGCTTGTAATCACTGCTAGTTAGAACATAAAAATATGTTACTACTATAATATAGTAAATCACAATTACCATGATAACTGAAAATCTTATATTATACCCTACTACTCAAACTTAAGTTAAATAATAAAAAATATAATTTCTAATAGGATTAATTTGATCAATTAACTCTAATTATTATTTAATTAAACTGAATTTAATATATTGATAGTGATACTGGAGATTAAAACTAAAAGAACTTGGTAAATGTACACAATTAGGATGCTGAAATGGACATACAAGATCTAATGTGAATTGTTGGTTACAATAAGCGGATGATGTCTTTTTTTTCCAACTTTGATGTCCTAAATATTTTGTTTTAATTTTATAATGTCCCAAATTATATATTCTACATTTAAATTTATTAACCTTAATTAACTAAATAAAATTAAAATCAAATGCTTAGAAGTGGTTACAAATCGTAATTGGCATAATGAATTCTAGTAAGTAATTGCAAAATTCAACTAAATTATAGTAACATATCAAAACTGTTGAAAAAAAAAAAAAGAAAAAAAGAAAAAAAAAAAAAAAAAAAAGCATACGCCAATTAAAAGTAAGAGTCATGATTAGGATATCAAAATTGAGATAGAAAATTTCATTACGAAAAGTCGATAAGCATAGCATGAAGATGTAGATAAATTTTAAAGGGAGATCTTGAGGCCACGTTGGAGGTGAAATTAATGCATGCAATTGATGTTACTAACAAATTTTGTGAAGGCATAAAAAATCACGAGATTTGATTGCAATTGTGGTCTCCCTCCTAACCTAGCTAGCTATGGTGCCAACCTGAAACCAGGTGTAGTAATTACGACAAAATATGGCCTCCACACCACACAATATCTCCATTTAACATGAATTATTATTTAATTTTGTAGCGCCCCATATTTTACTTAACTAGTTAGCTAATTAATCGTTTCTAGAACAGTTGCTTAGAGAGCAATAATTGAATCGAGTAGCAACTCGACTTCTACGATCTTATTATCAACTTCCATAATTGATTATTGTCGAACAATCGATTGAGTGTTCAATCGAATAAGTGGTTGTTAATAACCTCTTTAGTAGCCAAGTGCCGATCGAATTAGAAATTCGACGAATAACTGATTAAGCACTCGATTAATTAGGTGGTTGATCAATAAGTCCCAATTATTCTTAGCTAAGTATTAATCTATAGTTCGATTACGAGTTAATTACTCAATGCTAGCATTTAGAAATTGGGCCGAGGCCCAATTAGTCAAAAGTTGGACCAAGCCCATTTGTAGATCAATCGGGTCAAACCCATCGGACTAATCATGGGGCCAAGCCCGATAAATGATTCAAACGATTCATCATAGTAGAAGGCATAGCTCGAGTGTGTATATATATATATATATATATATATATATACATGTTCTCAAAGCAAGACAAGTATTAAGTGAAATATTACAATAAGAAAATAGCTAAATTACTAATCCTAATACTCCATCTGTTTTCTCTCATTTGACCACATTTTCTTTTTAGAATGTTTACTCTTATTTGGTCACTTTCCAAAAATAGCTTAAAATAACTCTTACTCTACATTCATTAAAGAGGTAGGGATCATAATAATACACATAAAATTATATTTTCCTAAAACTCGTGTCCAAAAGAAAGGGGTCAATTCAGAGTAAACGGAGGGAGTATTATTTATAAAAGTCACGTGTTGTACGTTTACAACAAGTGTCAAATCCACTCAAGTAGAAAACATAGTTAGAATATATAAACATATATTTAAAAAACCAAGAAAAGATGTAGAATAGAACAACTACATTCTTGAACTCTTTCACACTTTCTGATCAAGCAGAGAAGGAGATGTTAAATCTCTACAATCTCCTTCCAGTCTATAACACAGTTAATAAAACAAAATCTAAGGATTCCCTCCAACCTAAGTATAGAAAGGAATCAGCCCCCTTTAGAGGCTCTTAGTTCAAGCAGCGAAAGTTAACATTCCTACAGCCTAAACCTGCAAACAAGAAAAAGGAGAGGAAATCAGACCAACAAAAGCAACGAGACAAAAGGATTCAAAGATCAAAATTTTCAGAATAGAAACAAAAACGGAAGAGAAATCAAGCTGCAATAAGAGAACAAAATCTGCATACTATCTCTTAAGCAAGAACAAAAATAGCACAAATCAGGCATCCTTGAGAAACTACAAACCATTTCTCATAAGTCAACCTACCTTCTATACCCATAGATGTTCAAACAACCCTTTATATCACCACTCTTCCTCACTCATTCAAACTCACACTCACCACTCAAACACTTTACCAAATTTTTGAAACTTGAGAGAGTGAGGAGGAGGCTGCAGCTAGGAAGAGGGAAGAGTGAAGAAGAAGAGCTAGCAACTACAGCCTCTTCTCCTTAAGGTAAATGAGCATACTAATTCAGTTTCAAAGTCCTTTACTTTCCGAAATTTAAACTCCTAAGCATGTTTCTACCCCCACCAAACATAGGATCAGTCCAAGCATGATAGAGCACCTCGAGTAGATAGATAACAGCACACTTAATAAAAACTTAAGAGCAGGAAACATCAATCCAAAATCAGAACCTAATCCCACGATTCAGTAGAAACCAGTAAACACGCATTCTTTCTTAACTCTGAAAACACAAAAGATAAACGAGGAAAGAGAAGGAACAAAACCAAACTTCCGTCGAGGCTTTGAGCCTCGACGGTGAAGAAGCTAAACGGCGGCAGCCACGGTAAAGCAGGTAGCAGCAACAGCGTTCCCGTCGTAACCGCCGGAACCTACAAAATAGAGAAACAAGAATCAATAACCTCTCGGTAATAAATAATAATAATAATCGAACCCCAACCAAATAACTAATAAACAAGGCTAGGGATGATGAAGAAGAACGACGACAAGAATCGAGGAACAGGGACAAATGTCCCCTAATTCTTTCGAATTAGGGATTTAGTATATGGGCGACTCGAAGAAGCTCGCCGGAGGCACGGGAGTTATGCCGGGAAGGCGCCAGATCCGAGAGAATCGTGTGACCAAAGCTGAATAGACGAAGCTGAACCAGAGTGCTGAGCGACGCGTTGAAACCGGCATCCCCTCACCGTGCCGGCAGAGCCTCAGATCGTGGGAGAGCTCGCCGAAAAATCGATGGAGCTGAAATTCCTAAATTTTTTACTAGGGTTTCCGATTTAGGGAGAAATGACCCAATTAGAGAAGAAGGACGATGGACGATGGCCCATCGATTGGGGCGCCGCCGAAGTCATTGCTGAAGGAGATGACCGGAAAAATTAGGACCAAGAAGAGAGGAATTGCAGAGAAGCAGAATTGTGATTGAAGGGAAGGACGGGTTCAGCGCGAGGGAAAAGAAAGTGGGGGCTAAGTTTTATTCAAACCGGACCGGGTCAGGTTGATCATGGACCGGGTTCTGCTAAGACACGGGCCGGGTTTCAGTTTGGGCTGAGAACAGCTGGGCCGACCAGTTGGGCCGGATCATGTGGTGCATGCGCCGTGACCCAGTTACCAAATTTTAGCCCGAATTCTGACTAATTATGGGCCAAGACGCCACTAAATAAATCGTATTCTACTTCGATTAAATTTCGCTAATTCGTAAGGAATTATTTCGCGATTAAATTAATTAACTTTAGATAAGTTAATTAATTAAGAATTAATAGTTTAGATTAATTGATTTAGCTAATCAATTATGCAATTAAAATTAATTAGCCCCAGTTTCACACTAAATCAAATTTTGATTTATTAATTCATATGAACCGTTCACATAACGGTAATTATAATTCGAGCTTAGATAACAGTAACCATGTTACTGTATTTAGAATAACCTCCAATCAGAAATAGAACTAAAATCTTAGATAAGATTTTATTCGTTAGAATACGAATCTTACCTCGATTTTTAATCGAATGGTACGTGAAGGAGGGATAGTAGCAGGAGCAGAGATCAAGTCTCATTGCAGTAGAGAAAACAATGAGGTGGACTTTCTATAAAACAAAGCATGTTTTATTAGATCAGTAGCTCTTTAAAAAGTATTGTCATGCCATAAATGTTTTCAGATTTTGTATGATGCCTATCTGTTAAATGGCGAAATGCCAATTCATGAATATAATTCGGGTCCTTGAATGATCAGCTATCATTCTTGGACTAGTGTACACATCGATCGTGTCATTCCAGATAGTGACCGATCACGTGACCGAGTGAGGTGGCCATCTCCTCAGGCACAACAAACTCAGATATGGTAGAATACTACAGAACTTAGTCTGCACAGACGCTTTTAAGATAACTCAGTTTTCTTGGACATAGGCCTTTCAAGAAAAACTCTATGCTTCACTATGAATGGCTTGACAATAAAAATATTTTGGGCATGTGTCCACTGAGTACTCTGTACTCACGCCCTGTACATTATTTCCGATGTGCAGGTTGAGTAGGATGAATGAGGAGTGACCGGCGATGCTTTTGTCAAAGTTAGCAAGTAGTATTAGTTGAAGATTTCTCTTGGTAATACATGTCTCCATACATGTATTCTTAAATCCATTTCCGCTGCGTACACTCTGATACTTCTAAATCCTTCGATATGGTTGTAATTCAAGTCAGAATCATGACAAGTGCTGTCATACTTATTCCGTTTATTATGTCCACCTATCGGTGTTTGTTCTATAATATGCTCGTATCAAATTCCTAAATTTCCCATCTTTCGTAAATTACTCGTTAATTTTCCACCATAGTCACGAATCACCGAGCTTAGCTATCGATTAGCAAAGTGCGGTCGTGACAAATTTGATTTAATTTGAGGCTATTCTTGAGTGGCTACTACAAGAATACTGTTCATCACTGACGGAATTGCGATGGACGAAAAAACGGGAACATCACAGATAGATCTCCGGTGAATCCTATACGAGGTGGCACGTCTTGAGAATCAGTGGCAGATTTCCAACGGATTTGTGGCGGATTCCCAACGGATTCCGTCAGTATTCCACAGCCAAAATTCACCGGCGGACAAATCCGCATGCGTTTGCATTTCCCAATGAACTTGCCGTCGGCATTCTGCAGCTAATCAATGCCTATAAGTTTTTTTTTGACTTTGGTGGCTGAATATTCCGTCGGGAATGCTACAGTTTTTTTTGTAGTGTACAAACGTGAGAGAGGTCACAAACACGTTTTCAGAGGGGTTCAAGACCATTTTGGAAAAGTTGATGTGCCGAATGAAT
This sequence comes from Mentha longifolia, assembly GCA_001642375.2. Lineage (NCBI taxonomy): Eukaryota > Viridiplantae > Streptophyta > Magnoliopsida > Lamiales > Lamiaceae > Mentha > Mentha longifolia. The sequence goes on from CM038111.1 coordinate 14,832,752, forward strand.
TAAATTATAGCATCTAAAATAATCGGGCCGTGTTCATATCAACAAAATTTAATACGACTAACTAATATAGAAGTTAAAGTATGTATCTAAGAAAATTATTGCGCATAGAACAAAATTAACCGTGAAACAGAGACATGGTTGTGATCTTTAAGAATATAACTATTGTTTTCTTTTTGTGAATTGTGGTGACTACACAACTCGGGAATTCTTCTAGAAGGTGATGATGTGGCAGTATACAGCTGGAGAAGGAGTTAGTTACAAGATCAGTTGCAACCAACTCTTGGCTTGGGCAGCACGCATGGGGAAGCTTCATCATAGCCGTTCGATTCTGGATGGATGAGATCGTCTATTGCATGGGAGTATATAATGTAGTGATGCGATCGGATCTAGGATAAGGGAAGTATGAGAAACTGTTATAGAGAAAGAATCTAGAGAGGAAATGGTAGAGAGCTAGATTAGGGTAGTTATCGTAACTCGTTTTACTTTTTCGTGCTGTAATTGTACTTGATTCATACTCATAGTGAAATCGCCAGTTCATCCTCTGTGGATATACGTGTTCTATCGCCGAACCACGTAAATCGGTGTGTGATTTAGATTCTGCAAATTGTTCATTACTTTCGCGTGAGTTTTGGGTATTGAGTGTTCGTGTGTTCTTTCTGGTGTTCGTGAAATTATTCTTATTTGTTAAACAACTGTTCATCGGAGTTTAACAAATTGGCGCCGTCTGTGGGAAATCTGGATCTGCACGATGACATCCATGAAATTGGAAGCGCAGAAGTTCAATGGGACAAATGATTTTGGTCTATGGAAAATTAAGATGCGAGCTCTGCTCGTGCAACAAGGCCTCGCCGATGTGCTCAAATCGGAGAAAGATTTCACGGCAGCAGTCGCGGAGGAAAAATAGAGCGAGATCAAGGAGAAGGCTTACAGCACCATGATTCTGTGCCTTTCTAATAAGGTGTTGCGGGAAGTGGCGAAGGAGAAGACAGCCGCCGCGATCTGGACGAAGCTCGAGTCTCTATACATGATGAAATCCCTCACGAATTGTCTGTACTCGAAGCAACGCCTCTACTCCTACAAAATTACAGAGGAGAGAAGGATCTTGGATCAGCTCGATGAATTCCACAAGGTGATCGATGATTTGGAAAACATCGACGTAAAGATCGACGATGAAGACAAGGCGATCCTCTTACTCAATACATTACCGAAGACGTTCGAGCATTTGAAGGATGCCATGCTCAGAGACAGAACCATTACTTTGGAGGAGGTGGAGTCAACACTACGATCCAAGGAATTGCAGAGGGTGAATGAGGGAAAAGTCGATGCCCAGACCGGAGAAAGCTTGAATGTGAAGCAGAAGCAAGGAAAGTGATCGATCTTGTTTTCGTAAGGTAATTAATGAGCACCAATAAGGAATGAATGAACACAAAAGTAAACGGGCCACAAGGAATTACGTGGTTCGATCTACCGGAATAGATCTATGTCCACAGAGCGGAAAGGGTATGGATATTATTGCTAGTATGAGTATAGCTTACAAGATTGTTCTCTCCCCTCATTCTATTCTAAGCCCCTATTTATAGATGCTCATATTAGAGCTTGATTCTAATACAAAGTCTACTCCTATAAGGACTTTTTGGGCTTATCTCCATCTTCATAGTAGATATACGAGCTTCTATATCTCTCTTGGAGCTTGAGTTGTAGTCGATGTAGGAGTCTTGGTTTGCCTTGGTGAAGAAGTCTCTCTTTCTTAGTTGGGCCGAGCTGCGTAGGCCGAGCTTAACTGTCGGGGCCCAATTATATTGGGCCTGATGCTTGGGCCTAGGAGCTGGGCCGTATCCTATCACATCCTCCCCCCCCAAAAAAAAAGATATAGAAATGAGGGTGTGACTTAGGGGATATAGTTGAGGTGGGAGTAGTGTAGTATAAAGAAAGTGCTTTGCCCCGTCGAAAAATTGAATTTGACGAAGTCAAGCGCATACCGTCTCTTGAAAAGATGAGATAACGAATAAATGCCTTGCCCTGTCGAAAAATAAATTCGACGAAGTCGAGTTCGGCTCGTCCCGTCAAAGATGAGGTAAAGAATAATAGCCTTGCCCGTCAAAAAATAAATTCGATAAAGTCGAGTTCGGCTCGTCCCGTCAAAGACGAGGTAAAGAATAATTGCCTTGCCCCGTCAAAAAGTAAATTTGACGAAGTTGAGTTCAGCTCGTCCCGTCAAAGATGAGGTAAAGAATAATTGCCTTGCCCCGTCGAAAAAATAAATTCGACGAAGTGGCATGCGTACCATCCCGTCAAAAGACGACGTAAAAGAAAAGTGCATTGCCTCGTCAAAAAAATAAATTTGACGAAGTCAAATGCGTACCGCCCCGTCGAAGATGAAGGTAGGCTTTAGGTAGCTCATCCTCGTCATAAGACGAGGTTAGACTTTAGGTAGCTCGTCCTCGTCATAAGACAAGGTTAGGCTTTAGGTAACTCGTCCTCGTCATAAGAAAAGGTTAGGTTTTAGGTAGCTCGTCCTTGTTTTTAACGAAGGTAGTGCCTCATCGTTTTAAACAAAGGTAGTTCATCCTTGTTTTTAACGAAGGTAGGCTCGAGGTTTCTTATTGTCGAGAAGTATCGATAGGGTGGTCCCCTTACGCGCGTTTATAGTTTACCCTATTTTGGGGTTTTAATCATCCTCGAAAGGGGTATTTTATCATCCTCAAAAGGGTATTTTATTACAAGAAAGAGATAACATGCATGTTTTTAATGATTATCGAGGGTTACAATTACAATGAAATATATATATATATATAACTCCCTACGGCAATGCAATGCAACAAGATATTCAAATTATTGAGATCCAAAATCCAACTTACTTTCGAAGCACAACGGTGAATAGAAGAGCAGAGATGATTCCAGCCACGAGGGCCTCTCCATGCTCGAGATATTGTTTGGGAATTTGCCACAATATATTGCCATAAATATCCTCTCAAGACTCCCCATCCGAAGCATCTATGGCCAATGGAGGAATTTGTAGCCTTGAAGCGACGGAGGCAGGTAGGTCTGTGATGAGTCGTCGGCCTCTGGGGGATAGATGTACCCTTCGCCATAGCCGAGATTCTTCATCAGCTTAGACGGTGCATTCCTCAGATGCATCGGCACCCTCTCATTCTGCCCTACGGATTCCTTCACCATCTTCAGTGCAGCTCCGATGGCGCGATACACGGCCACCAATTTTGGCGCCAAGGCCAAGTAGGCGATGCAGTAAGCCAAAACGATGCCGCACTCCGGCATCCCTATAAAATGGTAGGCTTGGTAGCAGGAGATGGCCTACGTCAGTGCTTGTGAATCCGCTAAGTCTACGTCTTCCGATGCAAACCTGATGAGACGGCGCGCTATGTAGAGCGGCTCCTCCCTGCCTTCGAGCATTCGAGCTAGCCAGTAGATTGCGTTGTTGGCATCGCTGTCTCTCATCAATCTGTGCAGTGCACTGATGAGGTTGTAGTGCTCTTCGCCTACTCGATCATAGGCTACATGCTTGGATTGCAGAGCTTCTTTCACGTCGTTGATGCTGATGATGAGGTGTGCATCGCTGTTGATTCTCGCGGCGGCGGTGGCTCTTCTCCCTCTTTCTTCCCACCAATCCATCATTTTTTTCTTCCCACAATTCCATGGCATCTGATAATCCTCTAGATTTTTATCAGCTTTCGAGATAGAGCTAACCCACCGAAATCGAAGCCCGTAATTACAAACCCTAGCTTCGGTGTATAGGAAATTTGAATTGGGGTAATCAGTGTGTCAGCAACAAAAGCTCTCCTTATCCAGTTGATTGCGCATTCCCAGTGCTGACGGAGAAACTTGTGAAGGCCTACTTCCCATGTAAGCCTTAGCAAGTTCAGCTGGAGAAGCAATATCATTCTCAAGCACATGCGAATTGTGAATAGTTATATTCCCATCATTTCTGTTTCCTTCTAATATACAACTTGCAAATTCATTTTGCCTGCCATAATCTACAGCAGGCCTTGTGTCCCTAGGAGACACTTCTGCAGCTCGTGATTGCAAAAGTTCTGCAAGATGGGCAATCTTAGACCTAGAGAAAGTCTTTTGTTTCAACAAATTCTCAAGCTCAGCAACTCCATCGCTGCTAGAAATATTAATTGGCTGGCTACATTGACCACTTTCAGGCTCTTGTCCACATCCCTGAATATTAAGATCTGTCCCTTGATCCCTGTCGCTCTCTTGAGCATTTGACTCTGGTGGTTGAGGAAGAGGAGGCGGAGGTAGGCTTCTACGAAAGATAGAAGCGAAGAAGCGGTCCGCACCATACGTAATTAGCTTGGAGACGGGCTCGATGACCAGTTTCGTCAACCAGCTACTGCTTCTACTGCTATTGGTGTTGTTCCCACGAAGGCCAGCAGGAGGGGACACTCGTACGGTGTCACCGGTCGGTGAGAAGGCTTCTTCCGAAACTTCCCTCCAGCTCCTCCACCACCGTACGAAGACATGGAGGCATTAGCGGCAGCTCCGCCGTAGACATTGTCGTCTGATTTTGACGTGGGGTAATCAGTAGCAGTTTTCTATGGATATTTGCAGATCTGGTGCAGTTGTTTTGTTGGTTCAGTTTCTCGTGGAGATGTTGTATGTTTGTGCTGGGAATTTATCTCGCCGACTTGACTTCTGCAAACATTTGTTCGGTGGAAGATGACCTTGCTGATGGATAAGGACAAAGAAAATCCTTCCTGAGAGCGCGTTGAGTACGACGCGGGCGTCGCCATCGGAGTGGAGAGAGAGGAATTCCGCAGCGGAATCGTTTAATTCCAAACTGGTTATAGTTGTGGATTTTAGGGCAGAGAGTAAGCAGCTCGTAGGCATGGGCTTCTCCGCCGACTTGGCCGCCCAAGCCCTCTTTATTTCGATAGGTTAAGGGGAAGTAACCCTTTAAAAGGTGAAAACCTCATTCTCGCCCTCGCTTAACTACCCCACAGAATAGGTTATGATTGACTGAAGTCATCATCATCATCTTTTTCGAGGGGAGAGAGAGGAATTCCGCAGCGGAATCGTTTAATTCCAAACTAGTTATGGTCGTGGATTTTAGGGCAGAGAGTAAACAACTCGTAGGCATGGGCTTCTCCGCCGACTTGGCCACCCAAGCCCTCGCCGCCGCCACCGGGAATATCTACCAAGCCATCTTAGCTTCACATCCTTGTTGTTGCCATCCACCGCCTTGGAGGTAATTGATCGCGTGGGTCTCGCCATAGCTGTTAATTCCCTCAAAAAATGTTAATCGTAAGCACAATTAAAAAGGTTCCCACAGACGGCGTCAATGATTGATCTTGTTTTCGTAAGGTAATTAATGAGCACCAATAAGGAATGAATGAACACAAAAGTAAACGGGCCACAAGGAATTACGTGGTTCGATCTACCGGAATAGATCTACGTCCACAGAGCGGAAAGGGTATGGATATTATTGCTAGTATGAGTATTGCTTACAAGATTGTTCTCTCCCCTCATTCTATTCTAAGCCCCTATTTATAGATGCTCATATTGGAGCTTGATTCTAATACAAAGTCTACTCCTATAAGGACTCTTTGGGCTTATCTCCATCTTCATAGTAAATATTCGAGCTTCTATATCTCTCTTGGAGCTTGAGTTGTAGTCGATGTAGGAGTCTTGGTTTGCCTTGGTGAAGAAGTCTTTCCTTCTTAGTTGGGCCGAGCTGCGTAGGCCGAGCTTAACTGTCGGGGCCCAATTATATTGGGCCTGATGCTTGGGCCTAGGAGCTGGGCTGTATCCTATCAGAAAGGGTAGCAAGTTCAAGAAATCTACACAAGATTTCAAGAGATCTGGGAACCAGAAGGAGAAGGATTCTAGTGAGAATGAGACTAGGCGATGCCATTTTTGCAAGAAGCCTGGGCATCTCAAGAAGGACTGTTTTGCATTAAAGAAGAAACAACTTTAAAAGAATCCAAAGCCGGATGCAGCTGATGTTGCGGAGAAGTCTGATGGTACAGAGATGCTGAACGTGACTTATACTATCACTGGGGAGGATTGGATTCTTGATTCGGGCTGTAGCTTTCACATGTGTCCACACAAGTACTGGTTCACTGATTTGAGATATGAGAAGCTGGGATCTGTACTCCTGGGGAATGATCAAATCTGTGAAGTTGTAGGTGTGGGTAACATCAAACTCAGGATGCATGATGGATCATGCAAGATCTTATCTGAGGTCAGGTACATTCCTCAAATTAAAAGGAATTTAGTTTTTCTTGGAATGCTCGAGTTTAAAGGGTAAAGTTTCAAGTCAGAAAATGTATCATGCATGTTCTTAAAGATGGTGTAGTTGTTATGAAGGGATTTAGGAACAATAGTCTGTACTATCTTAATGCTAAAAAATCTATTGTTGGTGAGTCTGAGATCGTCATTAAAGAAGATCTAAGTCTATGTGTCGCGCCCTAATTCCCGAGGGAAGACACACGCGCCAAGGGTGTGACCAGGGATTAGAATAAAGGAACGGGAATAGAAAGGGGAATCAATTCGTTTCAATAATCAAAGGATGCTTCTCAAAAAGTTGGATAACATCTCTTTCCAAAAGGGGATAAGCCACAATAAATACAAATGCAATATATTAAACATAACAACATATTATTATACTAGGATCACATAGGATTCGATGGCTCAACGAATCAACATAAGTCCATCATTTCAATACGTAAAGTTGAGTTCAAGATCTTGAGAACAGATATTGAATAAGTTCAGAGTGCATATCTCTAGTTCAAGACAAGAAATACATTTAGCTGAAGCTTAACAAAAAGAGATTCCTATCCTTAGCTCTGCACCGTCATCACAACTGCATCAACCTGAAAACATTTAAAGTATTTTGGGCTGAGTACTGACGTACTCAGTGGGCCATGCATTTTCTATCACATAATGTAACCTTACAGTTTATGAAATATAACAATATAAACAATAACATCTTATGAACAATATCATCTTATGAATTCTTAACAACATGAAGCAATAGAAGTTTATGAAATCTTAGTGACATAAAACCATAGCAGTTTATGAAATCATAGTCTTAAAACATAACAACGCAATAAGTCCACCTTTAATTGTTTTATCTTATCCAGACTCCTGGTCGTAGCCATGTGAATCCATTTAGTATCCAGACTCTAGGTCGTAACCTTGAGAGTCTATTTAGCATATATCCGGACTCCAGGTCGTAACCATATAAATCTATTTAGTATCCAGACTCTAGATCGTAACCTTGAGAGTCTATTTAGCATATATCCGGACTCCAGGTCGTAACCATGTGAATCCATTTAATATCCAGACTCTAGGATATTTAGCATATATACGGACTCCAGGTCGTAACCATGTGAATCCATTTAGTATAATATCCAGACTCTGGGTCATAACCTTGAGAGTCCATTTAGCATATATCCGGACTCTGGGATCATAATCCAATCCAGACTCTGGGTCATAACCCTAAGAGTCTATTTGGCTTGTGTCCAAAATTCTATTAATTTATCCCATAGCATTTAACGTGTATGTTGCACCTTGACCATTTCATGGATAAGCAGTTTACTTCAAACCAACATAGCATTATGTAACTCGTATACATTTGAAAGTAAAGCCCACCTCTTGTAGCATAGAAGAATGGTCGGTCTTGATAGGTTACACCTGAATTAACGTCCTCGTTCCGCGACTATTCATAATGATATAATAATAATCTAAATTCTTAAAATAAAACGATCGCTAAGGAAAAATATAATCGCTCCTATATTCTCTTATTAGCAAATCTGTTAAGAATTAACAGATTAATTATTTGGAATCCTTTAAATCTTTTCATTAATAGAGTAAACATTTTCTTATTAATAAACGAGTCCAATTAAGTAATTAATTGGGTTCAAATATTCATTGAATAATTATTCCGAAATTAGGATAAATTCCAGAACACATTTTTTTGAGCTAGTTAAAGCTTAATAAATTAATTAAAACTTACATTAAGTCTAGTAATTAATCCTTAGACAACGATTTATTTATTAGGCCCATTCATAAATTACCCCGGCCCAGTGGAATATTAGCCCATTTGCAGAAGCCCATTTTTAATTAGAACCCAGCCCAATGGAGAAACCCATTTCCCTAACCTTTTCTCCAGCAAACACAGGTAATTCTATACACAGCCCCCATTTTACTCCTTAAAGCCCCCAATTTATTCTAATACAATTATACCCCTGCCACTACCGTAATGTGCAACCCTCTCTTTCACGTCTCCTAGAACCACCTACAGCAAGAACAATGATCAATCTCTTAATCTATAGTTCTCATTCTCTGCAATTTTTCAGATTTGTCCCCCTTCATATTCTCTACTGAAGGATTACTAACAAATTAATTCAGAGAATTTCATCTTATCTCATCTCCTTCAATTCATCAATAAAAGAGCAAACACTCCTTGCCTCCTCCGATTAGTTACTTCCAAACATTTAATCAATTTCCGAATCAATTTCATCCAAAAATTCACGTTTCTAGTAAGTGCATCTTCTTCTCTTCGGCCTCTTTGCTTGGCCGTGGAGTGTGGAAAGCTTCCGTTTAGTACATTATCAGCATATAGGCGATCCGGCGGACGCTGGCGAAATCATCGCTGGTGGCGCTCTTCTTCGTCTTCTTTACTCTCAGCGTCGTTCATCTGCACGCACTATCTTGACTCCACAGCCGTCTTAATTTTTTATTTTTTATTATTATTTTTTTTTTTTAAGGCTATGGTTGTTGGAAGTTTAAGAAGAATAAAATTGAAAAATGAATTGAAGATACAAATTTGGAGTTTGAAATTTCGAAGGCTTCATGAGGATGTATGCGAGAGAGAAGACGATGGCTGTGACCTGCGAGAATGGCAATATAGGGGCTACAAGGATAAACCCGTAAATTCCTTAATTTTTTATTTTTAAGTAATCAAATCGGGGGTTGTGGGGAGAAAAACGGGGGTTGTGGATAGAATCACCCAGCAAACACAGACGAACACACGCATACCCGATCTCTCGTTCTCCTCCCGACTATCACTCTTTCATTCTCAAACTCACCCTCTCTTCCCCGTCATCATCATTCTCGTCGGAAACGCCGGCTGCCGACACCGTCACCGTCGCCTCGCGCCATCTCCTCCGCCATCGATCTCTCCTTCACCCAAAATCCCCAAATCGAAAGTACCTAATTTCCAGTAGTCGAAATCGACCTCCCTCTGCTTCATTCCTCGTCGCCGGCGACTGGTAATTCTCCTTCCTCTGGCCTTCTATTCGTGACGTCTATAGCGTCGCTGCATTCGTGTTACTACCACTGGTTTTCTTCGTCGTTAACGGGCTTCACGCCGCTATCTCGCTGAAGCCGCCGCCCTTGCTGAAGATGCCGCTGCCGCCGCTGTTGTAGCTCCGGTCTTCTTCTTCAATTTCCGGTGCCGTCACTGCCAAGAGGATGCCTACGTCGCCTCAGTTCGTTTAGCAACCTCTCGCTGTACAGCGTTCACCCTCAAGCATCACCGTTTCCGGCGGGTAACTCCGCTGCATTCTCAGATGCCGTCGACTGTAACAGAGCCGCATCTTCTGCAGCGCCTCGTCTATGGCTGCAGCGCCCCTGTACCTCAGCGCTGCCGCGCTCGTCTCGTTGCTTGGAGGCACCGTCGTCATCGGTTCCGCTGCCAGTGCCGTTGAGTCTCCTCGCGTATCACCACCACGGCTGCAGCAACCCGCCGCTGCTGTAAAATTCAGACAGCAACACCGCGGAACTTTGCCATCGTCGAGGCCCATTACTCTTGTCCCCGCCCTCAGTAGCATTTTCAGGGCAGGATCGCCCATGTTCAGCCTCTCCGGCAGCTCCACCACCTTTCCTTCTTTTCGGTGGAAACGACGAGGGTACAAACTCCCTCGTCCAGTAATTATTCTTCAACCCCTTTTTCCCTCGTTTAGTTCGATATCAGAGTTATGAATATGAGTTTCTTTTTGTCTACAGCTTAGGGATTTAGGTTAGGAATTTCAGCTCGTTTATTTATACTTCTTTGTCTCTATTCTGAAATTATAACTTCTATCCTTGCTTGATTTCCATGCTCCCATTGCCGTTTTTAGATTCCATATTTCTTGCTTCGTTTTCAAGTAGGAGTTGTAGTTTTGGTTTTGGTTTTTCCCTATATTTATTAGTATTAGGCGACATATAAGTGGAGCATATATATATACTCCCTCCGTTCTCCATTTACTGACTCTGTTGACTTTTTTGATAATTTTAAAGTTTTGTGATGATGGATTTAAAATCAAGTTTTTGGAGTTTAGTTTTACAAGGTACTACGAGTGTTGTAGTATCGTGTAAAAAAAACAAATCTCCAAAAATTCAATTTAAAATCCATCATCACGAAGCTCCAAAATCATCTAAAAAGTCAACAGGGTCAGTAAATGGAGGACAGAGGGAGTATATATATATATATATATATATATATTGCAACTGAGTTGTTGATATTATTGTGAAGTTGCAGTAGACTTAATACGCTTGATTTGCTTCATGCTTCATATATCAAAAGCTCATGCTCTTGTTCAATTAGGAAATCATGCAAATAGCTTAGTTATCATGCTTTATTCTTTGGGTTTCAGTTTCTTTGCTCATATTTTCTAGTTCAAAAGAAAATATGAAGTCTGTGGCTAAGAGCTCTTACTGTTTGAGTTTTGATGGTGGTTTTGGAATAATTGGACAGGTATGAATGAATGGAAAAAGAGCTTCTTCTTCTCTTACTTTCTTGTCTTTGTTTTCAGCTTCTGCTCCCCCTCTGCTTCCTTACCTTTTCTTTACGTTTTCATCATCTCTCTTTGAGTGAGTATTTGTGTTTGGTTTGTGCATGAGAATGAAGTGATGAAGAGATTGATATAGCAAGAAATAAAAGGAATTGAAGAAGGCGCATTAAAGGAGTATAGACATAGGTGTGGAAAAGTCTTCATTAGGTGATTGAAGTTTGTGAGATCATAAAATCTCTGCAGGATTTCTAGGTTGTAGAAGTGAATGTAAAGCTGAAATGTTCGACATTTTGGGTTCATTTGCGTGTGGAGTTGCAGCAAAAGGTTGCTGATGCAGTTGTTTAAATTGTAATTGGATTATTCATGTTTATCTTTTAAAACTTGGGCCATTCTATTGTTCATTTAGGTTTTTGGGCTCTTGAAGTATTTATTTATTTAACTTGGGGTATTTAGATTTTCGGCACATTGATTTACCGAAGAGATAAGGTATTTTCATTTCTTTTATTCCATTTCTTTTGTATCTGACTACTTAATTATTAGGTAATAGTTAGTATTATCATATTGATATGGTTGAAGTGGGGTTGGCCCAATTTTTGTTCTCAAGGAATTAATATCATTGTATTCTTGGCCCATTAATAATTGAACTTGGAGATTAATTAAGCATTCTTTGGTTGATCCATTTATAAATATTATACGAGAATATAATATTGAATTTGATTCGTTAGTTTGCAATATAAATTACAAGATATAAATATAGATTTATATCTATTTCTAAATTGCAAAGTGAAATGCAATTTCATATATCTTAAATAAAAAAAATTCTATTCGTCATAAAATAGAGACAAGGTTACGCAAAATTTTTGTATTTCTACGCATTTTCTATTTATTAAAAGTCGGGGTATTACACTATGACATAGGAGACTAGGACATGTGGGGGAGAAGGCCCTGCATGAGCTCCTAAAGAAGAACATCTTCAAGAACATCGCAAAGAACAGAAGTGGTTGTGGGGTGGGCAATTGTGAGCAGTGTATTTTGGCGAAGAGCAAGAAGCTTTCATTTGGAACTAGCAGCAAAACATCTGAGGCTCCTCTGGACTATGAATATTCTGATTTGTGGGGTCTATCTAAGACGGAAACCTTGGGTAGAAGGAGATATTTCATGTCTATTATGGATGATTATTCAAGGAAGTTGTGGATATACATTCTGAAAGCCAAGTCAGATGCTCTTGGGATATTCAAAGAGTGGTGCAGAGAAGTAGAAGTTGAGAAAGGAACAACACTCAAATATTTAAGGACTGACAATGGTTTGGAATTCTTATCTGAAGAATTTCAGAAATTTAGTAAAGACAAGGGAATTAAAAGGCATAGGACTGTGCCTGCTAATCCACAACAAAATGGAGTCATAGAGAGGATGAATAGAACTATATTGGAGATGGTTAGATGCATGCTGCTCAGTTCTGGATTACCAAGGAAATTTTGGGGTGAAGCTGCCAATACAGCTTGTCGTTTGATCAACAAGTGTCCATCTGTTGCCATTGAGTTCAAAACTTCAGATGAGAAGTGGTATGGTACTTGATCGATCTTGTTTTTCAAGGGTGATTAATGCACATAGACAAGGAATTAATGAACACGAAAATAAAAGGACACGAAGGATTTACGTGGTTCGATATACTGGAATATATCTACGTCCACGGAGCAAAAGAGAGTATGGATGTTATTGATAGTATGCGTGTATTGCGTACAAGATTGTTCTCCCCTCTCAATCTATTCTAAGCCCCTATTTATAGATAGTTACGTGGAGTTCGACTATAATACGAATTCTTCTCCTATTTGGACTCTTTGGCTTGATCTCCTCCTTTATGGATAAACACCGAGCTTCTATATCTCTCTTAGAGCTTGAGTTGTAGTCGATGTAGGATTCTTGGTTGCCTTGGTGATAAAGTCTCTTATCTTCAATTGGGCATAGCTGCCTGGGCCGAGCTTAACTGTCGGGGCTCAATTATATTGGGCCTGATGCTTTGGGCCTAGGAGTTGGGCCATATTCTATCACATCACTCCCCCCCCCCCCCAAAAAAAAAAGATATAGAAGCAAGGGTGTGATTTAGGGGAAATAGCTGAGGTAGGAGTGCAGTGTGTTGCTTCATCAAAAGGTAGAATTGACGAAGTCAACCGCGTATCGCCTTGTTTAAGAACGAGGTCGATTATAAGTAACTTCGACGAAAAATAAATTCAACGAAGTCGAGTTCGTATTGCCTCGTTAAGACGAGGTCAGTTAAAAGTAACTTGCCTTGTCGAAAAATAAATTCGACGAAGTCGAGTTCGTACCGCCTCGTTAAGACGAGGTCGGTTAAAAGTAACTTGCCCCGTCAAAAAATAAATTCTACAAAGCCGAGTTCGTACTGTAATATCCCAAATCTTCTTATTAAATTAAATTAATTATAAATGAGTACTTTAAGAAATTTAGAAATATTTAATCCCTCTTAAGTTCAATAATAATATATTATACGTATATATGTATAATTTAGACTGCATGATGCCTAAGTATGATGTTTTATAAATTATTATACTCATTTATCTTACCATAGCTTAATGATAAATAAGCATATATATATAACATACGTATATATGCATACATAGTATAAGTTATATATATATATAATTTCATTATATATGTGTATAGGACATAATGATGACATATTATTAAATAAATATGTCAGACTTCCCTTATCACTCTTATTATTATATACGTATGACTATATATATACTTGGTGAATTAGAATTTGAATTCAATTTGTGCTTACACGTATACATCAGCTATGTGAAATAGGATGGTGATAATTATGTTACACTATTTGCCAACTCTCGTTTTAGTTTCTACATGGAACCTTATGCTTGTTGTGTAGGTATATAGGTTTGCAAGGTGTCAAAACATAGGATTATGACGAAGCAGCTTTCATCCCCTATAAATATCAACTTGATATCTGCGTTGTTTCCTCATCATCAGAGCCTCAACTACCCATAGTTCGACTCTTACAATCTTAGGTTTAGATTAATATAGCAATTAAAGTTTGAGTCATTATTAAGGAGGATAGTATCCAACAGAAGCAAGGTTATCATGTGAGGCTCTCTCTATACTTACAAAGTATTATTTGAGTTAGTAAGCTCTGATAAAATGAGATTATCCATGAAAATATTTTAATGTGTTATTACATGTTTAAGACTCTTATAATGTATGCGATCGGGTCTTTCGGTTGGTCTAACACACTAATCGGGAGGCTGTGCGCACAGTTAGAAATCGTTGGGTTGATCACTAATTGATTCTAACTTCGAGGGGAGAACCTCTGGATGAGATATTCCATTGTCTCCAAAACATGGCTCCATTTGAAAAGGGAAAAGGGATCTGGCAGTGGCAATGTTCCGGGATCAATATAAGAGTAACATGGTAATACACATGTGTGCACAATCATGAAAAATGAGGTTTTGTGTGCATGGAAGTAAATGATTTCAAAACCCTTCTATGTATACTTTATTATCATGGATATTCTTTTTATGAAAAATATTTTTGGCACAAGCCCACTGGGTACATTAGTACTCAGCCTGCAATTCATTTCCAAATGTTTTGCAGATGAAGGAGCTAGTGGAACAGGCGAAGCTGAAGAGGACTGTTGTTGTTGCTAATGTATAATAAAAGCTTCCGCTACGCCTATAAATAAAATCTCTAAGTTTTCATACACCACGAGTTATATATAATATTACGGGTACTCAGACAAATCGGCCAACATGGGTTGTTCGGCTTAGCCAAACCCATAGTTTGAGCTGTATGTCCCTATCCTGTATTTAAATATTATATTATTTTATGTCTATGGGTATTCAGACACAGGCGGTCGGTACGGGCAGTATGATTTATCTACCCCGTAGTTTGTGCTGTGGGTCCCGATCCCGTATTTAATTTCTTAACAATAGGGTTAAATATCCCCAAGCCATGAGCCCCTTTCTATTCCCGCTTCTTAATTCCAACTCCTTTGCTTGTCCTCAAGCAAACTATACAAGATATGATATCAAGCAATGAATTATGAAGTGACAATGCATTAGGCTTCAGTATTTTCTACAAAGCATACAAGTGAAACATGTAACTTCTCAACAAACTTTTCATAGCAAACTTCAACATTTAGCCTCTTTGAACAAGAATCCTCACAACTTGGGAATCATATGAGTGAACTCTCATCTCTCAAGTGTATAGATAAGAAAATAAATCACTCAATTCAAGTCAAGCACAATGCCTACCATAAGTTTGCAAATCGTCTCACTTCTCCATTGCTTAAATGTGTGCTCAAAACAAAGATCAAATAGGACTAATTATTTGGATGTAATGTATGCTCTTTGGTAGGTGAGGAATTTTTGGCTAAAATGAGTTAATCCCTAAAGGTTTCAATTCACCCAACTCTCTTTTCTTTTTCAACATCTCTTTATCCCCCCACACTACTTCAAACCATAAGGAAAACTTTAAATTCAAAACCAACTTCTTTCAAAGACTTTTCTTCCTACTCATTTATGCTCTTATTTACTCTTTGTAGGTCCCGATAAGTAGGTCATTGGTGTATGGGGGGGGGGGGAATACACCAATTCGCCAACAATTTTGACTTTAGAAACAAAATTGATCTTACTGAGTTGTCAGCTCAGCTTATCAGTGCAGCTCGGTTTATCCAGCTCAGTCAGTAAACTGGTGAGCTTGCTAAACCGAACTGTGTGCGGAAGTTTGGTGGACAGGTTGATTACCTCTTAGAAAATTCTTTCTTTGGTCTGGATCTTTGTGCAGGTTGATTATATCAATGAAGTGCAATGTAATGAAGGTTAGTTGAACATTGTAAGGTCGACTGTAAATAAAAGATAGAGAGAGAGAGATCGAGACAGTCGATTTAGCGTGGTTCGGGAAACGTCCCTACATCCACGTCAGATACCGTCGTATCTGAAATTCCTTACTTCTCTCTTATTTATACTGGCTGAGTACCAGCCTCAACCTTCGTCAATCTTTAGACTTGAGCCGAGCACGAGTTCAGGGTCGTGACCCTTACAACCTTTCATACATTCTTACATACAACCTTGCAGCTAAACTAACAGATTCTTCTTTACTTGGACGAATATGTAGTAAGCTTGTGGAGAGTTTTCTGTGAGGTTCCAGACTCAAAAATCTTGAAGGTCTCAACACTTGGGAAATGGCTTGGATTCGAGTGTTGAGTTTGGCTTTGAAGCGTAGAGATTTCTGGATAGATTTGGCTTTGAAACTCTGGTTTCCTCTATCTATTTTTCTCTCTTCCCCGTCTATGTTCCCTTCCGTTCGATTCTGGGATGACTTGAAGTATTTATATGACTCCAATTTGAATTAGAGCCGTTGGAGTTGCAGAGGTGTCAGAACCGTACTGCTGACTGGACTTCTAGCCGTTGAGGTTTTCTGTGCAGCTTGAACCATCGAGGTTGGCAAGGTACAGCTTAGGTCGGACTGGGAAGGTCGACCTTTTGTACCTCAAGCTGTCTTTGCTTTTTGTGGTCTTCAAGCTTGATCTTTGTATTAGAATCTTCATCTTGAGAAGCTGTTGACTAATAGCAGCTTGACTAAGCATATTGGCTTCAGCAGGTTGGCCTAAGCAGGTTCCTTAGCATGCAGGTTTCTCAGCATGCAGGTTCCTCTCAGGAGGTTGGCCTCAGCATGCAGGTTCCTCAACATGCAGGTTGGCCTCAGCATGCAGGTTCCTCTCAGGAGGTTGGCCTCAGCATGCAGGTTCCTCGACATGCAGGTTGGCCTCAGCATGCAGGTTCCTCAGCATGCAGGTTCCTCTCAAGATGATGGCCTCAGCATGCAGGTTCCTCAACATGCAGGTTGGCCTCAGCAGATTGGACTATGCAGGTTACACGAGCAGGTTGACTAAGGAACAGGTTGACAGATTGATCTAACTAGGTACAAGGTTGCACTACCAACCTTGATCTTTACATGGAGCAACCTGTCTGAGTTAAGCTTGACTGATCCAAATACAGAGATCAGTCTGTTCCTATCAATCCTATAACTAAGTGTGGTTTCTAATAACATCATCAAAACTAAACTAAATAGGGTTCCCAATAATTTCCCCCTTTTTGATGATGTCGAAACCAACACTTTACAAATAGTTCCTAAAGATAAGAATATAAGATCAATGAACTAGAAGTTCAGCAAGTTGAACTTGCTTTCTGTGCTTTATGCTCTTCCTGCATCTTGTTACCACTAGTGCATCTATCCTGCATCTTTCCCCCTTTTTCTACATCTTTCCCCCTTTTCGACATTATCAATAAGGGTCTGTGCTTTCTGGCAAAAAGAAGAGTTCTTTTCCTTGAGCTTGACTTGCTTGGAAAGATCATTGCATTCTCTGTTTCCCCCTTAATTGTTGATCTGGTGTTTTACAAATATATCGGCTGAGCTGGCAAATCAGTGATCATTCCCCCTTAAAATGTGTCAAGGTTGAATGCTTGACTAGGAGGCTAGCTTGGTTGCGAGATCAGCTTGATTGACTGAGCAGACTGATCAGGTCAACTCTAGAAATAAGCTTAGCTGATCTGTTGCTCTCGATCTGCATCTTGAGACAGCCTTTCCATTATCTTGTTCACCATGATCATCGATTCGATGCACCATCCTTTGGGTTCCCAACAATGAGCTCCTCCGGAAGATCATGTTCTATCTTCCTTGAGTGATCTCTTCTTCATATTTTTCAAGTTCAGGCTTGATCTTGGGATCCACAAATTTAGAATGAGCTTGAGGGATGAGGTATGGAGCTGATAGACTGATCTGTGAGTAGGGAGTTAATCTGTTATGATTGAGCTGGTGAGGCAGCTCGATGTCCTTGCATCAGTTCCCCCTTGATATGTGATCTGGTTTTGATTAGTTTGCTCTTTTGTACCACTTGTTCCTTGCAGCTTTCAAGGCCTCTGAAGCTTGCGACGCGAGCTTTGTCTTTTGCCCTTTGTTTCTTCCGCTCAACCAAAAACAGCTTCTACTTGCCTTCATCCACGCAGTCTTCAGCAGTGTATCCAGCTCCTGCCATGAGCCGGATGAGGTTGGTTTCAGCCGAAGCTTTCTCTTGAACAGACAGCTGCTTGGCAGTAGCAGGTTGGGCAGCTGATACAGGTTGAGCAGCTGCAGTTGGCATCACAGGTTGGGGAGGTTGAGCAACCTGTGCCTTCTTAGCTCTTCCTGTAACCTGTGTCTTCTTACCTTACATTGTGATACCACTTGTATTGTGATCTGCTTGTTGATCAATAGAGAGTTTCCTGTACAGACACGCGGACTTATTAAAATAACAACAGGTGTTACCTCCACAGGCATGTTCATCTTATTAAGGACTTTAATTGTGCAGCTCATCTTAAAGTACCCTAGAAATACTCCAGAATTTGCTTCGCAATTGAAAGTCTTTAATTTAGATTTCCCATTGTCGTGAGTGTAACACTAGCAGCAACATAAATTGGAAGTATTAAAGTAGGCTTAACATTTTGTTGAGATCGGATGCTGTGGGAGGTCAAGCTCCCTTGAAGAGGTTGAGGAGCAGGTTGATAGCAATCTGCATGATAAGATGGCTCCTCAGCAGCTTGGATTCTCTGATACTTTTGACCTTGATGAGCAGCTTGGAAGAAATTTCGAAAGAGAGACTGCTCATATGAATCACACTGGTACCACCGATCTTAGTAGCCAGCTTGGGTGACTAGAGCTGGTGTTTCCAGCTTGACAATAAGCTTGTTTCAATCGGCTTTGATCAGATCTGGTCTGTTTGACTTGTAGTGACCTGACCTGCCATAACCACAACAAGTACCCCAAAAGTTAGTAGAATTGAAATTCGAGGGATTTACCAGTGCTCTGCTAATCAGAGCGGTCGAGGTTGTGTCTGCCGACTCTGTGCTTGTTCTCGCGATAGAACTGCTTATACTTGAGCATTCGAGATTCCAACCTCTCTTGCTTTCTTGTCATCATCGCGAGATCTTGCAGCAGTTCGTCCTTCCTAGTGAACTCTTTAGATAAGTTGGGAGGAACATCTTTGGCCAGATCAGCTCGAAATGCAGCATCTTTTTCTTCCCCTTGATACCATTTCTTTTTAGCTTTACTTCCTTTGTTAGAGCAAGCTGGAGCTGATCCATGAATACGAATGATCTCGTACTCATTCCCCATCAAAATATCAAAAAGCTCTTCGGTTATGAGCTTATTGAAGTCAGGTCGGTTGGGATGGAGGGCAACATACACATGCCAACTTGTTGGGAGGGCACGAATGACCTTGAGATTCAACTCTCGCTGAGTGAATTTGTCCTTTTTGATAGCAGCGATCTCGAGAGTGATCTTCATGAAGCGATCTCTCATCTGCTCCACAGTCTCTCCAGGCAACATCTTGAATTCATTGAAATTGTTGCAGGCCATGGAGAGCTTGTTCTCTTGCGACTCTTCAGATCCTATGCTGAGAGACTTTAGAGTATCCCACATTTCTTTTGCAGTTTGCAGATTTCTGATCTTGGCAAGGTGAACTCCTTTGACTGTGCTTGAGATGAGCGCTTTCGCATAATTGTCCAGGCTGGCTTCTAATCTTTCCTCGACAGTGTACTTACGAGGACTCTTGACCACTTGTTTGAACGTGGCCTCACCTAGAGATTGTCCTTCAATCTGAACCTTTTCTCCGTAGATAAGAGAGGGTCCATTTTCGATGATATCCCACATGCGAATGTGACGAGCTTGCAGGCACATGCGAATCTTGAAGCTCCAATCTTCATATCCCTGTATAGAAAAATCTTCGCAATTGCGAACAAGTGCAGTTTCCATGATGACAAGTAGATATGAAGGTTACGAAAAGAATTTTCCTAGATCAGTTCAATTTGACCAAAAGTTTTGAAAATAACTTTTAGTAAAAAGATACGATGGTCAAAGGAACCACCGCTCTGATACCACTTGTAGGTCCCGATAAGTAGGTCATTGGTGTATGGGGGGGAATACACCAATTCGCCAACAGTTTTGACTTTAGAAACAAAATTGATCTTACTGAGTTGTCAGCTCAGCTTATCAGTGCAGCTCGGTTTATCCAGCTCAGTCAGTAAACTGGTGAGCTTGCTAAACCGAACTGTGTGCGGAAGTTTGGTGGACAGGTTGGCTACCTCTTAGAAAATTCTTTCTTTGGTCTGGATCTTTGTGCAGGTTGATTATATCAATGAAGTGCAATGTAATGAAGGTTAGTTGAACATTGTAAGGTCGACTGTAAATAAAAGATAGAGAGAGAGAGATCGAGACAATCGATTTAGCGTGGTTCGGGAAACGTCCCTACATCCACGTCAGATACCGTCGTATCTGAAATTCCTTACTTCTTTCTTATTTATACTGGCTGAGTACCAGCCTCAACCTTCGTCAATCTTTAGACTTGAGCCGAGCACGAGTTCAGGGTCGTGACCCTTACAACCTTTCATACATTCTTACATACAACCTTGCAGCTAAACTAACAGATTCTTCTTTACTTGGACGAATATGTAGTAAGCTTGTGGAGAGTTTTCTGTGAGGTTCCAGACTCAAAAATCTTGAAGGTCTCAACACTTGGGAAATGGCTTGGATTCGAGTGTTGAGTTTGGCTTTGAAGCGTAGAGATTTCTGGATAGATTTGGCTTTGAAACTCTGGTTTCCTCTATCTATTTTTCTCTCTTCCCCGTCTATGTTCCCTTCCGTTCGATTCTGGGATGGCTTGAAGTATTTATATGACTCCAATTTGAATTAGAGCCGTTGGAGTTGCAGAGGTGTCAGAACCGTACTGCTGACTGGACTTCTAGCCGTTGAGGTTTTCTGTGCAGCTTGAACCATCGAGGTTGGCAAGGTACAGCTTAGGTCGGACTGGGAAGGTCGACCTTTTGTACCTCAAGCTGTCTTTGCTTTTTGTGGTCTTCAAGCTTGATCTTTGTATTAGAATCTTCATCTTGAGAAGCTGTTGACTAATAGCAGCTTGACTCACAGCAGCTTGACTAAGCATATTGGCTTCAGCAGGTTGGCCTAAGCAGGTTCCTTAGCATGCAGGTTCCTCAGCATGCAGGTTCCTCTCAGGAGGTTGGCCTCAGCATGCAGGTTCCTCAACATACAGGTTGGCCTCAGCATGCAGGTTCCTCGACATGCAGGTTGGCCTCAGCATGCAGGTTCCTCAGCATGCAGGTTCCTCTCAGGAGGTTGGCCTCAGCATGCAGGTTCCTCAACATGCAGTTTAGCCTCAACATGCAGGTTCCTCTCAGGAGGTTGGCCTTAGCATGCAGGTTCCTCAACATGCAGGTTGACCTCAGCAG
Organism: Mentha longifolia; assembly: GCA_001642375.2. Taxonomy (NCBI): domain Eukaryota; kingdom Viridiplantae; phylum Streptophyta; class Magnoliopsida; order Lamiales; family Lamiaceae; genus Mentha; species Mentha longifolia. The sequence continues at coordinate 14,853,807 of CM038111.1, forward strand.
ATTGGACTATGCAGGTTACACGAGCAGGTTGACTAAGGAACATGTTGACAGATTGATCTAACTAGGTACAAGGTTGCACTACCAACCTTGATCTTTACATGGAGCAACCTGTCCGAGTTAAGCTTGACTGATCCAAATACAGAGATCAGTCTGTTTCTATCAATCCTATAACTAAGTGTGGTTTCTAATAACATCATCAAAACTAAACTAAACAGGGTTCCCAACACTCTTTTTTTTATTTATTTATTTATACATAGAGCTTATATGAGTGGAAGTTCTAACTTCTCAATCCAATGTCTTAATCCTCTTTTTTTTTTTTTTTTTTTTTTTTTTTTTTTTTTTCTCTTTTTCAAATGATTTCTTCCAATAACACACTCCCAATCCAACTAAAACTCAATCCCTATGTCAATTCCTTACCCAAGGCTTTCCAAAGAAATTAGACCTAATAGATAGATCTCCAAGGCTCAAAGGGGCTATCTAGGAATATAGTGTTTCAAATTTGGACAAGGTGAAAAGGGAAAAGAAAGGCTGTGAAAGATGGCCTAAAATCATTTCTTTATCTTTAAGCACACGATGTAATCTCGAAGGAGTTTCAAAGCAAGTTCTAAAGACAATTATGCATGCTTGAACATTCACACATAAGACAGGAATTTGACTATTATGTATTTAGTCAAGGCTCAAAATCTCACAACATAGGGTAAAGAGGTGATTCATGCTCTTAGAGGCTAAAGTCTACATTTACCAATCAAATCTATCGAGTTCTAACATGCTCACAAGTAAGTTTTCAATCAAAACAAGCAATCATCATTAGCCTCATCATCACAACAAAACTCATGCTTGACCAATCCACCTAGATGTTGAAAGACTCACAAAAGATTAAGCAAACAAATCACAAATAAATCCTAACACAAAACTTCTACACCCCTCCCCCACACTTAAATGCATGCAATGTCCCCATTGCAAATAAAACTAAAGAGAAAGGGATAAGAAAGCTTCACTAATGACGACAAACTGTGGCCGCCAAACTTCAAATCCTCAAAGGACCCATAAGCAAGTTAACTACACAAACACAAACAAACAAAAACAAGCATAATATCTACTAACACAAAAATAAAAAGATAAAAACAATAAGAAAAATCACACAAAAACACAAATTTAAAGAAAACATACCAAACATGACTAAGGAGAAGGATAAGGATGGTTCAGATCATGAAAATAGCAAAGACGAAGAATAGGATGAAAGCCAATGCATATGCTCCATTAAAACTCCAAGACGGAGACGGTGAGTTGGAGAAAAATCGCTTTATTTATTATTATTTTTTTTAATATTTCTGCAAAATAAAAAGAACGAAAAATTAGTAAAAATAATTGAAATAAAATAAAAATGAAAAATTATGAAAATTTAAACAAGACATGGGTTGCCTCCCACAAAGCGCTTGTTTAACATCATTAGCTCGACAGAATGTGCATCAACCAAAACCCGTCGCGGCTAGCAAAGTCTCAAAACCTCTCATTTTCATGGCATGCTTTATAGTAATTATGAACCCGAACAAACTAATTGCCACTCTTGACATGATATCGAGACTCCGTTCATCTTCAATACCCTTCTCCCCCACACTTATTTGATGCTCCACACAAAACTCCTCTTGATCTTCCTGCCATGGTTCTTCCGTAATGGGGGCCTCATCTTGCAAGTTTGCGAGAAAGGTGTCAACAACATCTTCTTCTTGCTTCAAGCTCAACAAACAAACCTCTTTCACTTCCTCAACTTCTTTCAAGTTGCTCAAATCTTGCTCGATGAGTAACTCTTCTTCCTCTTCGCATTCCATTTCATCCACGCAACTAAAGAAATCCTCTTCAATGAGCTCCTCTTCTTGGATATCAGCCTTTAATTCCTGCTCAACACTATCCTCATCCATATTGTCAGAAATATGCATATATGAACATTTATGGATTAAAGACTTAGAAAGAGAAGGGGAAGGTTTATTCTCAAATACCGAAAATGTTACCGAACCTCTTTCACTAGCCATGCTCAATGTGCCAGATGCAACATCTATACGAGTTCGCGTAGTAGCCATGAATGGTCGTCCCAACAAAAGAAGGTGACCTTTCGCACTCCTCGCTCCTCGTCCCTCATCAAGCACGACAAAATCAGCAATAACTCGAATGCCCTTGACGATTATAGCAACATCCTCTACAATTCCCAAGGGACAACTCAACATGTCATCCGCTAGTACGATGTGAATATTAGTTACCTTAAGATTCTTGGAGCTCATCTTCTCAAAGATAGAATGTGGCATCAAGTTTACGGCTGCCCCTAAGTCCATGATTCCCAAGACACTCTTCCCACTATCCAAATTAACATTTAAATCGAAGCTTCCGGGATCATCTTGCTTAGGAAATGATTTGAGAGGACAAACAGGTTTAGAATCCTTCTTCTCCTTCTTCACCCTACTCGGAAAAGGAATAGGCGGAACATAAGGATTTGAGGCTTTGTGGAGTTGGGTCTTGGAATCGTTCCTTGCCTCTTTCTCTTTCTCGGCAGCTATAGTGGCTTGCGCCCGCAAGGGGTTTGGTTCTGTTGGCCTCGGGCTTTCATGCAATGTGAACTCGGGGACCTGCTCTCCGCTATCCATCTCTTGCATACCTCTAGATGGCTTAACGACATTCACCGCGTGAGTTGCGTGTGGTTGAAGGCCTTGAGCCGAAATCTTTCTGAATTGTGCATTTTGTTGTAGTTGATTCAACGTTCCGGAAATTTGCCTAAGTGCCATGTCAAGTCGCTTCATTGTTGCCTCTTGACTATCTTGCCTCAAAAGCACCGTTGCCAACGGATCTTGAGATTAGGGTGCCGGAAGCGCAAGTACGGCCAGTGGATTGGGCAAGACGGGTTGTTGTTGAGGTGGTGGAGTTTGATGAGGTCGGTTGTTGGTTTGGTATTGTTGTGGAGGTTGATATGGTTGTTGGGGAGGGTAGTAAGTTTGGTTTTGAGGTGGATATTGTTGATATGGTGGATAGAAAGTTTGGTTCTGGGGGTATTGGTAAGGTTGGCGAGATGGTTGGAAATTTTGATGTGTACCTTGCCCTTGCGGTCTATACCCTGTTCCTTGTTGATTCCTCCATGATTGATTTTGTTGAGGAGGTGCTTGTGCTTGATAACCTTGAATGGCGAAAACTTTTGCTCCTCCCTCAAAAGTGAAATTCCCCATGTTTGGGCAGTAGTCAGCAATGTGCCCCAATTGTTGGCAAATGTCACACACCTCGATCTCGGGCTCTTGGACATACCAGATAGCTTTTTGCACCGGAGGTATGGTGGGCTTTAGGATTTGCACCGGATGAGTGGATGATGATTGTGGTTGATTGGAGAATGCCTTCATCTCAAGATCCTCCATCTTTCTAAGCACGCAACCATTTGTTTCTTCATCTCAGAACCGATGCTAGCCACATTCCCCTCACTATTTGATCCTCGACACGCCTTCCTTTGTGAACTCTTTGCCACAGTCTCGAAGATTGCAGTTGACTCCCTAGCAGTTTTCTTCGTGATGTCTCCTCCCGCTGCACTGTCCACCAAATTTTGTGTTGTTCGATTGAGGCCCTCATAGAAGAACTGTTGCAACATCTCATTCTCGAACTTATGGTGTGGGCACTTTTGCAGCAATCCTTGGAATCTTTCCCATGCCTCGTGGAATTCCTCGTCAGGAGCTTGGGAAAAGTGCATAATCTTGGACTGGAGCTCAAATGTTTTCTTGCTAGGGAAGAACTTGAGCATGAACTTCTTGCAGACAGCCCCCCAAGTAGTCAATGAGTTGGGGGTAAGGGACCGGTACCATGTCTTTGCTCGCTCCTTCAATGCTAGTGGGAAGCACTTCATCCTCAATTGCTCTTCAGTGATTTGCCCAAATGGGACGTTGTGGACGATTGAGCAGAATTCTTCGATGAAGTCCAAGGCGTCCTCATTCTCCATGCCATGGAATTCGGGAAGTAGCTTTTGGTGTTGCGGTTTAAGCTCATGATCCCTGACCGGAGTAGTCAGGGCAATTGCCGACGTAGCGGTGATGACGGTGGGTCGGCCAAATTGGCAAATCGGAATTCTGCCATCTCGGGATCTACTACCACGACCGGCTAGTCCAACGGGTGCTCTAGATTTTCCTCAACGATTGGTGTCCTGAGCAAACTAGAACCGTTTTGTGGGTTCTCGAACTCTCCTTGTCCCGCGAGCGCTGCCAGAATTTTCCTTCTTGCGGTTGATATTGTCAATGAAAGGTGCCAAGGGTTCTTCTTGACTTCGAGTACCTCGCATGCACAACACCCAACAAACAGATCAAATGCACCGATGGGAGAAAGAGAAAACCAAGAACTTTTTTTTTTTTTTTTTTTAAGAAATAAAAACAGAAAATAAAATCATACAATTAATTGCCTAAAGCTTTCCCCGGCAACGGCGCCAAAATTTGTTTCACCTAAAAATAGTGCTAGCAATAGGACTAGATCTATCGTAGTACTAGTAAGATGAACCCTAAGTCGAATCTCAAGGAAAGCTTAACAGAGAAACCAATTATGTGATTATCTACCCTAAGAGAGCAAGTAAAAATTGGGAGTTTTAGAGTTTGATTAAATCCTAGACTTGAAAATAAAGAAAGCAAATAAATTAACCTAGACTTAAAAATAATTAAAGCACGTAGAAAGAATTCCTGTCTGTCACTCGGGATAAAGAATTAAACTAAGAGGAAAGCAATAAATCTACCAAGGCATGAATTGAAAAGAAAGCAATTAAATCTAAGCTAGAGCAAATAGATCTTAACATGAATCTAAAGTAAAAGAAAGCAAATAAATCTAAGAACACAAATTAAACTTACGAAACGAAAATGAAAGAAAGAACGAAGAACTTAAATTAAAACTTGACATAAAACTTGAATCAAAAGCTCCAATCTTCAAAGCATAAACTAAAACTAAATCTAAGCTAATACTAGAGTTCTAAGGCTGAAAATAAGAGAGGAGAAGTTCTATAATCGTTCCCCAAAGATTACATATATATAAGAAACCAAAACCTAGTTAAAGAAGGAAATTTCTTGCAAAACCCGTCGGGCCTTGCTACCGCAAGCCCACCCTTGCGCCCGCAAGGGTGCTCTCTCTGTACTCTGCATGGCTCGCAGGTCTTGCGCCCGCAAGGCCACCCTTGCGCCCGCAAGGGTTCCGACTCTGTCCGCTGCGCGCAACTTTTTTGTTTCGGCCATATCTCTCTCATCCGAACTCGAAATCGACCGCCATTTTTTCCTACGCGCTCCTATCGAACCCCTCTTCGACATTATGCTTTTATTTCATCCCAATATGATCTTCACTTTTTGCTCATTTCTTCATTCTTTTGCTCATATTCTTCCTTCTTATTCAAAACTCCTCATGAACTCAATTTCCACTAAAACACACAAGACAAACACATAAAAACGAACAAAATATACGAAAACAAACTCACACAAGACCTTAAAAACCTAACAAAAATACACTAAACACCAACCCTTGCCACGTCCCGGCATACGTGCCTTCCCTCGGGAACTGGGGCGTGACACGTACCGCCTCGTTAAGACAAGGTCGGTTAAAAGTAACTTGCCCCGTCGAAAAATAAATTCGACGAAGCTGAGTTCGTACCGCCTCGTTAAGACGAGGTCGGTTAAAAGTAACTTGCCCCGTCAAAAAATAAATTTGACGAAGCTGAGTTCGTACTGCCTCGTTAAGATGAGGTCGGTTAAAAGTAACTTGCCCCATCAAAAAATAAATTCGACGAAGCCGAGTTCGTACCACCTCGTTAAGACGAGGTCGGTTAAAAGTAGTTGCCGAGTACGAACATGGAGTGTCAGTTACTTTAATTAATGCGCCGTTTAGGGTCCCGATAAAGTAGGGGACGACTGTGATGTGGGGGAAGGCAGAAAGGCAAAAACTGAATAAAACTTCTGTCATATGCCATTTTCCTCACTTTTTCCCAAAAATTCAAAACTTTCAATTTTCTGCTCTTGTTTCTTCCGTCACTTGTGATTTTCATCGCCGCCGCTTGTTCCCCGTCAGAATCCTTCACTTTTTCTTCACAAGTAAGTTATTTTTTTTACCATGGCCTCTTCATCTGTTAGTTGTAGTCACGGTGATGAGTCCGTTTCGCCAACGGGTTCACCGGCGGCGACATTTATGCCGTCGCCTTTCGTAGACATTGAATGTTTTACTGTAAATTCTTCCGTTCCTAGCATTCGTAGGGTTCGATTCCCTCCCATAGAAGAATCCGGTAAAGCCCGAGACTTTTCATCGAGTTTAGATGCTTCGAAAATTAGAGAAATCGCGAAAAAAAATTTATTTCCCGACTCTGCGCTTCTCATCGTTCCCCGTCCGGAAGATAGGGCTTGTGCGCCTCCAGACAGATTTTTTACCATTTACGAGGACTGCTTGAACTGTGGTCTTCGTCTTCTTCTTTCCCCGGTTTTTCCTGGTCTGCTACGGAAGTTCGGCATCCCTTTAGGGCAAATTATGTCGAACTCCTTCAAGCAGTTGGTAGGCCTTGGTGCCGAAGCTGGTCGCTTCGGTTATCAACTTACCTTAGGGTTAGTTCTTAGGTTTTTCCAGTTCAAGCCTAGTTCGTCGGGATGGTTTTATCTCTCCGCTTCTCGTGGCTTTTGAATAATAACGAAGTCCAAAATTTCGAACTGGCAGAAGAAATTTTTCTTCTGCCGATCCGAAGAGGTCCCCCAATTCATGTGGAAGACAGATAAACTAGATGACCAAGGCACCGAAGAAGGATTCGGTGACCTTGAGAAAAATCTAGTAGAGCTTGGCGCTGTTGACAGAAATTATGGCGAGGCCGAGCTCGCCTTTTTAGGATTAAGCCCTTATGATCCAACTTCGATGTCGGATCCGGCTGAGGGTGAGGCCCCACTCTATCGTGTGCGTCTCTTTTTTGTTGGCTATTTATTTTAAACTGTTTGCTTTGTTGCAGTGAATTTTGGTGCTGTCCAAAAGAAGAGGCCGAGGTCAGTTTTGGAACCGGAGAAGATGACGTCTGGTGCCTCTTCGGAGAGGACTCTGGACTTAGCGCGTTCTCCCCGGTTGAGCTCCCCTCCACCTCGCGCAACGACCCACCGAAACAAGGGGGCTCGAGTGGCTACTGTACCCCTTATAAAGGTGGATGACCTGGTACACGGACAGTCATCTGGCCGAACAACAGCTCGTGTGAGAAATCTTTCCCTGAGGTAACTAGTCTTAATTCTCTGATTATATTAATGCACTTGCTTAATTTGATGCTGATCCGCATTATTGCAGGAGGCCGAGCTGGCGGTTGCCGAACTAACGATCTTGGAGAACTTCGTCAATAGCGGGGTTGCCAAGTACTAGGAGCTGGTTCGGGAACTGGCGATGGCTAAAGAAGATTTGGCCAATAAAGTTGCCGCAGCCGAGGCAAGAGCCAAGGAGGCCGAGCAAGCTGCGAGGGCCGAAGAGGCCTCTTTGAAGGCCGAGGTATCCGCAGAGAAGGCGAAAGCGGAAGCTGTAAGGGCCGAGGTGGCATCTTCACAGGGGGAAGTACTCCCCGCCTTTGCGGAACGGATCTTCCTCTCGGGGCAGTTCTCCACTCTCGTGACCGAACTGACGGCTGTACTGAATGCTCCCGTGGCGTCGGGCGTCATTGACGCAATCGCCGAGGATTACCCGGACTTGGACAAGGCCAAGTATGGGTATGAGGTGATGTCGCAGGAGTCTCTGCTTCGTTCCTACGCCGAGGTACTGGTGGAGAACATGGCTTCTTTCCCAGTGGTGAAGAAGCTCGCCTCGCAGTCCTCGGTGCTTTCTGTCGAGGCCGTCTGAAATTGTCCGGTCGACAAGGATCCGGTGCTCGAGGCTGTGATTGCCAACCTTGGTGCCGAGGTGGAGCAACCAGCAAATAACGAGCCGGAGGACACCGAGGCCGGGTAGGAGGAGCCTCCTCAGGGGGATGATGCTGCTGGAGGGGTCAGTTGATCTCCTTCTTTTTTTTTTTTTTTTTTTTTTTTTTGTAGGCCACGTGTACTACGGCATCGCTAGGATGTCACTTCCTTTTTGCCAAAATAGCCTTAATAAAATTTCAACCTTTATTGAAATCCCTTTTACTCTTGTGTAGTCTTCTCCCGAAGTGTTTAATGCTTCTTCATGGATTGATAAAATATCCCAATTAACCCGAGCTCTTGAATTAAAAGAGGCTGAACTGTTACACTGGAGGGGCCAAGCTGGGCATGTCCAAATCGAGGCCGAAGTTAAGCTTATTGCTGCTCAGGAGAAGTTTGACGGGCTGCAGGCCCGGTTTCTAGAGCTCGAAGAGAAGTTGGAGATCGCACAAGATAAATCCAAAGCCATATCCAAGGAACATGCCGAGTACGAGGAAATTATCCGCCGAGCTGGTGGCTTACTATTTCTGACGTGGAAACGAAAGTGAAAGAGCTCGTGACTCGGTGCAAGGGCTATAGAGAGCAATATGGCGCCAACTCCTGGGAGCTTCAGGAACAAGTGAACGAGCTGATGCAAATAGCTAAACTGTACAAGATAAACCTAGCTCGCCGTCCCAAATTAGCTGCTCGACTTGGCACTGACGAGGCCAGGCCCTCGAGGTCGCTCAATCCCGGCTCCAGTTCAAGCATTGTGGATCATCACCCTTGTGAATTTTTGAATCGAGAACGTGAGCTGGCATTTGCACGGGGCCGAAGCCGAAGTCAAACTGGCAGGGCCTGAGGTCGAAGGGCGGCAATAGGGCGAGGTAGAGGTAGACTTAGTGTAGATGATATTTTAAACTTTAACTCTGGTAGGGATTTTGTCAGAGATTGGCTTAGTTTTAGTAGGCCTTCGGGCTCTAGACCTTCGGGTTACTCTTCGTCTTGATGAAATTGTACTTTTCCTTTTTATGAAATAAAATAGAAATTTTGTACTTTTATTTAAGCTTTTTATCCTCATTTTTAACTAAGGTAGTCTTCTCTGTTTTAAACGAGTGTAAGCTTTAAATAGCTCGTCCTCGTCGTAAGACGAGGGTTTAGGCTTTTAATAGCTCTTCCTCATCCTGGGATAAGGATTGGCTTTAAGTAGATCTCTTCATCATAAGATGAAGTTCGGCTTTAGATAGCTCTTTTCGTCATGAGACGAAGTTCGGCTTTAGATAGCTCTATTCGTTGTGAGACGAAGTTCGGCTTTAGATAGTTCTCTTCATCGTGAGACGAAGTTCGGCTTTAGATAGCTCTCTTCGTCGTGAGATGAAGTTTGGCTTTAGATAACCCATAGGTTTTAAGTAACCCGTCCTCGTCATAAGACGAGGTTAGGGTTTTAAGGTTCCTTATTTGTCGAGTTTATCGATAGGGGTGGTCCCCTTACGCGTGTTTGGATGTTACTCTGGTTATGGAGTTTATCTATCCTTGAAAGGATATTAAGTTACCCTCATCAGGGTTTTAGAGAAAGGACGAGATAATATGCATAAGTGGAGTAGTAATATTCATAAATGCAAAATGAGATATGCAAGACCAAACTAAATGGACTTAAACATTACTCTCAACCACTTATGTAAAGTATCTCTTTAAATGAGTAATGTGCCATGTACGGGGTATTGGCTCACCGGAAAAGTGGGCGAGCTTGTACGACCCTTTGTCGAGGACTTCTTCAACTCGGTACGGTCCTTCCCATGTGGCTTTGAGCTTGCCGAGCTTTGTAGCCTTGCTGACTTCGTTATTTCGAAGTACGAGGTCGCCTACTTGGAATTGCTGGTACTTGACTCTCTGGTTGTAGTACCGAGCTACTTGTTGATTGTACTTGGCTTCCCTTATGTAGGTGAGCTCTCGCTTCTCTTCTAACAAATCCAGATTGGTTCGGAGACCTTCTTCGTTGTCTTCGGCTGAAAAGTTGATAGTGCGAGGGCTCGGCAGGCCGATCTCTACCGGGATCACTACTTTGGTTATGTACACCAAACTGTAGGGCGTTTCACCGTTCGAGGTCCGGGGAGTTGTTCGGTATGACCATAGGACCTGGGGTAAATTTGTTGCCCAATCTCCTTTGGCTTTATCTAGGCGAGTTTTGAGTACTTTGATGAGCGTGCGGTTGGTGACTTCAGTTTGGCCATTTGCTTGAGGATGAGCTACCGAAGTGAACTTCTGCTGAATATGAAGCCCTTCACACCTTCTCGGAATGTCCTGTCTGTGAACTGCATCCCATTATCCGAGACTAGGATGTGAGGTACACCGAAGCGGTAAACCACGTTCTTCCAGACGAAGTTGAGAGCATTCTTGCTCGTGATCTTTGCCAAAGGTTCAGCCTCAACCCACTTAGTGAAATAGTCGATGGCTACGATGAGTAACTGGAGCTGTCCGGGAGCTTTGTCCAGTGGGCCAACGATGTCTATCCCCCATTGCACAAACGGCCAAGGGCTTTGCATGCTTGTGAGGTCGGTCTGGGGTAGCCTCGGCACTGTCCCATGAATTTGGCATTTCGGGCACTTCTTGACGAGGTCAACTGCATCTTGGAATATCGTGGGCCAGTAGTATCCCCATCTCATTAGTTTCTTTTACAGTGCTCGAGCTCCGATGTGACTTCCGCACGATCCTTTATGCACTTCTCACAATGCGTAGTCCGCTTGGTTCGACATCTTAGGAGAGGCTGAAGATACGATCTTCTGTACATCACTCCTTGCTCTAGAGTGTACTTTGGAGATTTACTTAAGATCTTCCTAGCTTCGAGCTTATCACTGGGTAGTTCGCCCTTCTCCAAATATGCTCGAAAGGGGGTCATCCAGTTCGGCTCGTCCTCAACTACTAGGTTAACTTCGGTTTCATCTATGCTTCTGCACTTGACTTCTTCCACGGGAGAACTTGTAGATGATGATGCTAATTTGCTTAAAGCATCGGCTCGGTTGTTTTCTCCCCTTGGAATTCTAACCAACTCGAAATATGAGAAACCTTGTTGCAAACTCTTGGCTTTGTGGAGGTACTTTTTCATCCTTTCGCCTTTAGCCTCGTACTTGCCTAGCATATGGCTCACTATGACTTGAGAGTCGCTGTGAACTTAAATAGCTCGTATCTGGAGAGCCTGAGCTAGATGAAGTCCGGCGATTAGAGCTTCGTACTCCACCTCGTTATTTGTTGTTGGGAAGTCGAACCGAAGTGCATAAGTGGTCTCTTGTCCTTCTGGGCTGAGGAGTATGACACCTGCTCCGCTTCCGGAATATCCCGAAGCCCGTCCACGTAGACTTTCCAACAATCTTTTGGTGGTTCGGTCAAAGCTTCAGCATCGGTTTTGCTTGGGGATGGTTTGGTCAGCTTCGGCACTTCTGTAAATTTTGCCTCCACTAGAAAATCCGCTAAGGCTTGACCTTTGATGGCTTGATGTGGGCAAAAAAAGATGGTATGCTCGCCGAGCTCGACTGCCCACTTTGCAATCCTTTCCGACGCTTCTGGTTTGGTCAGCACTTGTCGAAGTGGCAGGTCGGTCAGGACTTGTATGGGGTGCGCATGAAAGTAAGGTCGCAATCTCCTTGCAACACTTACCAATGCGAGCACAACTTTTTCTAGTGGTTGGTACCTCGTCTCCGGCCCTTTTAGTGCTCGGCTGATGAAGTAGACAGGTAGCTGACGATGTCCTTCCTCCCGAACTAGCACCGCGCTTATGGCCTCATCCAAAGCTACGAGGTATAGGGAAAAGACCTCTCCTTCCTTTGGAACTGATAAGGTCGGGAGATTGGCAAGGTACTTCTTGAGCTCTTCGAATGCCGACCTGTGTTCGTCTTTTCACTCGAAATTCGACACTTTTTTCAAAATCTAGAAGAAAGAGAGTTGCTTTTCGGCGGCTTTAGACAAGAAACGACTTAGCTCAGCCAAGCAGCCCGTCAATTTGTGCACATCATGAATGGTTTTTGGCACCTTCATCTCTTGGACGGCTCGGACTTTGGATGGATTGGCCTTCAACCCTTTTTGGGAAACCCAGCACCCCAGAAATTTTCCTGATCGGACTATGAAGGTACACTTCTCGGGGTTTAGCTTAAGGTTTAATTCATGGAGGAGGCCAAAGACGATCTTGAGGTCGTCGACATAAGTAACCGGTTCTTTGCTTTTGACGATGATGTCGTCTATATATACTTTGACAATTTTGCCAATGTGAGGCTCGAATATTTTATCGACCATCCTTTGATAGGTTGCTCCGGCATTCTTGAGTCTGAAAGGCATCTTCTTGTACGCATAGACGCCGAAGTCCGTAATGAAGGCTGTCTTCGGTGCATCCTCATCGCTTATGAGGACTTGGTGGTACCCTTTGTATAGATCTAAGAAGCTGAAGACTTTATGGCCAATGAGAGCTTCGACTTTTTTGTCGATGTTGGGGAGGGGGGTAGCAATCCTTAGGGCAGTATTTGTTGAGATCGGTGTAATCGATACACATCTGCCACCCTCCTCCTTGCTTCTTAACCATCACCGGGTTCGCGATCCATGTTGGATATTTGACCTCGAAAAGTATTTATGCTTTCAAGAGTTGACGCACCTCATCATATATGACTTGGTTCCGCTCTACTGCGAACACTCGCTTGCTTTTGCCGAACTGGTTTTACTCCTTGGTCGATGTTCAGCCGGTGTGTGATGATAGTTGGTGCCATCCCGGTCATGTCAAGTGGTGACCAAGCAAAGACATCTCTATATTCCTAAAGAAGTTGGACGATTTGCTTTCGGAGTTCGGCTTCCCATCCAGCAAAACCTACTTTAACGACCTTAGACGGGTCGTCTTTGAACAGTGCGACGTTTTCTACCGGCTCGTCAAATATAGATGCCTTCTCCAGCTCCAACTCCTCGGGTTTCTGTGGTTGCTATGTTTGCGGATGCTGAGGTGTTCTAACACCTCGTAGGGCGATCTGCATGCATTCTTTAGCTTGCTTCTGATCCCCCCGAATTACGATCACCCCGCCCCTCGGCGGGATTTTGATCGTCAAGTGGTATGCTGAACAGATTGCTTTTACCGCCACCAACCAATCTCTTCCTAGAATGATGTTGTAGGGAGAGTTGGCTTTCACGACGAAGAAGTTTATCACTTTGGTGGATGACAATGGATGCTTTCCCACCATAACGGGGAGTTGGATGATCCCTTCTGTTTGCGTCTCTTGCTGGGCGAAGCTCTTTAGGGGGATCGGCGCCGGCGTGAGACGTGCCTCTTCGACCCCTAGCTTCTCGAAGCAATCCTTGAAGAGTACGCTCACCGAGGCTCCACCGTTTCAAGTGTTTCATGAGAGGTCGAAGCACATTGATGTGAGGTTACATTTTGTGAGAGATGAAGTTAATAAGGGTTTGATTAAGATGGTGAAGGTATCTACTGATGAGAATGCAGCATATATGTTAACAAAAGCTTTGCCTGCAACTAAGTTCAAACACTGCATGGACTTGGTTAGAATGAATTATCTGTGATTGAGAAAGAGGTTGCAACCCTGTGATTGGGTTGTGGGATTGAGGAGGAGATGGTTGAGTTTGCTGTGGAGTTTGTAGACAAGGTGGATAATGTGAATTGTGGTGACTACACAACTCGGGAATTCTTCTAGAAGGTGATGATGTGGCAGTATGCAGCTGGAGAAGGAGTTAGTTACAAGATCAGTTGCAACCAACTCTTGGCTTGGGCATCACGCATAGGGAAGCTTCATCATAGCTGTTCGATTTTGGATGGATGAGATCGTCTACAGCATGGGAGTATATAATGTAGTGATGCATCGGATCTAGGATAAGGGAAGTGTGAAAAACGGTTATAGAGAAAGAATCTAGAGAGAAAAGGGTAGAGAGCTAGATTGGGGTAGTTATCATAGCTTGTTTTTCTTCTTGGGTTGAGAGAATTCTTGCTGTAATTGTACTTGATTCATACTCATAGTGAAATCGCCAGTTCCTCTTCCGTGGACGTAGGTGTTCTATCACCGAACCACATAAATCGTTGTGTGATTTAGATTCTGCAAATTGTTCATTACTTTCGTGTGAGTTTTGGGTGTTAAGTGTTCGTGTGTTCTTTTTGGTGTTCGTGAAATTGTTCTTATTTGTTGAACAACTGTTCATCGGAGTTTAACACTTTTTCTAGTTTTTTTTTTGGAATGAACAACCCTAAATTTCACAACCAACAAAACAATACTCAAGATCGGCTTCGGACATAGGGAGAAGAGTTCTAAGAATATTCTACGAAAAATTAAACCTAGCATTTGGTCTCTTTTCACTACAAGAAATCAGCTCATAGACTACACTACATAGACTACGGTTTTTTATAAAAACCATAGTGTATTCATATAGACTACGGTTTTTATCACAAACCGTAGTCTATGAGCGCGAATACAGTTCCAAACACTACGGTTTTTTAACAAACTGTAGTGTATAATAGCTCATAGACTACGGTAAGCATTCGAACCGTAGTGTATGAGCTCCTTTCTTACATAGACTACAGATTTTAAAACCGTAGTATATGAGCGAATTTTAAAACTGTAGTGTATTTATATCAACTTAATAAAAATAATATTTTAAGAGAATAAAATATATTTTTCATTTTAAATCTTGAGAGTGAAAAAATTATAAAAATAATATTTGAAGAGAATAAAAAATATTTTTTATTTTAAATATTGAGATTGAAAATAATTATTTTGTGGGCAAAGAGGATTGAACTCGCACCTAATAAAATTTGCCTTAAAATTTTAGCACTGAACTATAATGTTATTTAATCTTATGTATTTTAACTTTAATAAATACCTAGGGTAAATAAAGATTCAACCCAATGTGAAAAAACAAAAGCCCCGCTCCCGCCGCTCTCTATCGGTGTAAAACCTCCCGCCTCTGCACTCTAGCTCTATCGTGCCCTCACCATTAGGGTTCGAATCTGCGTAATCATCCACCTCCGCCAACGTGCCTTCTATTGCTCCGAGGTTTTCAGTTTTGATCTGCGCCATCGTGCCGGAGATCGAGCGGCTGCCATGTACGGTCACAGAGGGTTAGTTCTACGAACTCATGTCTCCATTTAATTCCTGTTTATGTATGTCGATTTCTATATGTATACATATTCCTGTGCTGTAACCGCATTCCCGTATAGAAGCAATAGGCTTTAACGGTTTAGTTATCTGTGAAGAATTAGGAAAATTGCATTTCTAATGTGTTTCTCGTTTCTCGAAAGTATGATTTATGTGATTTACGTATTTCCTTTCACCCTTAATTAGCTAAAGTTATCATGTTGGTGGCCAAAGAGCTCTTATGGTTAGCTGGGAGGGATTTCTATTAGCAATTTCAGTACTGAGATATGTATGTTGGTTATAGGTTTGTTGTATGATGACTAGGGAAGCAGAATGTTTATATACTTTGCTAATCATCCTCTAAACATATCTTAAGCACTGAGTCTTAGGGTTATATTGGACGGACTAATTTTTGCATTTGAGGGTTATGAGATGAACATTCTGATAATATGTTTGTATTTCCATGACTACTTATTGGGATAATGTTCTGCTGATCTGCCATTCAAATCTCAAATAACTGTATATATTTTTTTTAAGCTTACTGAATTTAACGTATACTGCAGCACTTCCTTTCAACAAATTGGTCTTTGAGGTTTTTGTTGGTCTTAATTTTCCCATACTTTGTTGTTTTGCATTGTATGAACTAAAGCAGATACACGTTTAGCATTACCCTGCTCTGTTTCAGAAGGAATTGCTGACCATGGTGCTTGCTTTCAGCTGTATAAAATCATCATTTATTTTTTCTTGTTATTTGTTACTAAAAACTTTTTGTTGTTGGTTCTGATCTTGTTTAAATATATGTTGATTTTTCTTGTTGTGATATTTGGACATATGGTTGAAGGTTTCTAAATTCAGACAAAAATAATTCTCTTTGGACAAGGGAGAAACATTGAAGGCGTGCCATAGGAAATTGCTTTGCTTCTGCCAGTAGTCTTACTTTGGGCTACTGATATATGTATGTATGACTGATATATGTATGTATGACTGTATATGATGTATTTTGGGCTTAATAGCTGTGCTAAAAATTCATTTGTTTAGTGGTTTCGAACGAGGCTGGACATCGTTGATGGTATTTTTTCTGTTTTACTCTGTTTATTGTGTTTTAGGCTGGACATTCATTTGTTTTACTCTGTTTTCAACAGATAAATCTCACGTATCGTTACATTGACTTCATCTTCACTATTTCTCCGGAAATTCAAGGTACATGCTCTCCTAATAACAACATTGAAGCTTAGAATTCCACATTTTTTTACTCCAAGCTGAATCATAATACATATTTCGTATGAGAGCATGTTAGTTGATTGTATTTTCTATGTAAATATTAAATATTTCTCCCTTATATGCTTCATCACAAATATTAAGTACTAGTAGTATATTAAGTAGATGGAAAAACTAGGGCAGATGATGTTTGAGATGTTGTATCATTCTGACTTGAAATCCAAGTTATCATTCTGTGCAATGTGGATTTTTCGTGATGCATTTCATGAGAGATATTGTGGAAGAGTTCATAAAGACTGATCGCGTTTCCCTGCAAACACTTGTAAGAAATTTGTTTAGTTGATTCGTATGTTATATAGTTTCTTTTTAATCATTCAAGTAGTAGTAATATTATGTTCTTACGATTTTTTTATTAATAGTTCAAGGGCCAGAAGTATTCGCAAAAAGAAATTGATGAAATTCGTGTTGAATGGGCAGAATGTGTGCTTGATCACATATAGGTCAGTCACACCACTATTTTGATATTGTTCATTCATGGCTCTGCAATGGTTTTTATTTTTATGGAATAATGGATACTTGCATGATGTTTGCAGTTAAGTTTCCCAGTTAACTTTATGTATTGTGCTGCTAGATATATGAAGCTTTTTGTTTCTATTTAACTGTTATATTGTCTGTAGGGGAGTATAAATTGTGTATATTCTGAAGATATGGGAATATACAGTAATTTTTCATAGGATGAGATCTTTGTACAACACTGTCTTTGCATTTGTCTAAAACAAGAACATTTGTTTCTGTACAGGTTGATTGCTGATCCATTTGTTTCATTTCAGGCAAGACTATGGATGAGATCACAAAGCATATGTGCCATGTTTTCTTGGAGTCATCTGCTGGGGCTTTTGAAA
The DNA here is from genome assembly GCA_001642375.2 of Mentha longifolia. NCBI lineage: Eukaryota > Viridiplantae > Streptophyta > Magnoliopsida > Lamiales > Lamiaceae > Mentha > Mentha longifolia. Next base: position 14,870,904 of record CM038111.1, read on the forward strand.
TGGATAAATGATGCTTCTACTCATTTTATGTTCTCCAGTGTTTTTGAAGTTTGGTTATGCTCAATGTTAGTTTTTGGTTTCATGCATATTGAGAATCATGCATACTTTAGAATTATGGATACTTTTGGCATGTAGCATATATGCTACAGATATTATGTATCAGATATTTAGTATATTGGCATTGTGACTGTTTGTACTTGGATTTCGGTTTAATATTATTCAAGTTAGTTTAATTTCAGCATTTTAGTATAATTTTTTTCTAATTACAGCTTAATAAGATCTAGCAATGCAGATTTTAAATACAAAATCTATGAAATTAATAATATATAAAAATGATATATCAAGCAAAGACTACGTTTCCTGAACAATCAACCGCTACGGTGAAAAACCGTAGTCTATAGTCAACAAAGACTACGGTTATTACCCATAGTCTATGTAAGTAATCATTCTCTACACCATCTGTCTCTACAGTTGGTTAATCGTCATACAGTAGTCTTTCTTGACTATAGACTACGGTTTTTCACCGTAGTTGTTACCCATACACTTTCTCTACACCACCTGTAACTACAGTTTTCATAAATCATAGACTACGGTCAAAAACCAGCGGATTTCTTGTAGTGTTTATATCATATATGGAGATGAAAGCTGAGTTTCAAGAAAGAGTGTTTAGGCTTTGAGTAGAGTTTGGTTAGCAGGTTCATAGAATGTGTAACTATTAATTAATTGGTGAAGGGAAGCATGTAACTTACAAGGTTTGTTTGAATGTTGATGGCAGTTTCAAAAAATTCAGAGATTTGTTTCAAGTTATTTGATATACTCCATGTCTGTAAATTAGTACTACTAGGTTTTAGCAGTTGTCAATGAATTTGATAAAACCCATCGAATAAATTATGGATGGAACATTTTACAATATAAGTGCAAAGAGTGAGATTTTGAGATCCAAATAAACACAATCTAATAGCATGATAGATTTAAAAGTTAAAATAACAGATCCGATGAAGAAGGCAAGAACAGTCACCATCCAAGTACAAAAACAAGAAATCTAACAGCAAGATATTATACTACTAAGATGAGTTAGAAATCTAACAGCACGATATTATACAACTAAAATGAATTATAAAAAGATCAATGGTTGGTTTAGACTCGGCCTCGGGCTCAGCCTCGGGGAGTTTGGCTCATTCCTTGCAGCTGCAGTAGCTGTAAAGTCACAACCACAACACTAGTAAGCATAGTAAGTAGTAAAACATGAGTTGTATTTGGCAAATAAATTTAAGTTGAGTGTGTGGCCATAGAAAAAAAGCAAGCAAGCATCAAGAATATAAAGTAAAAATAAAATTACTTGAAACATGAGAAGAGGCGTAGGATTGGTGAAGAGACTGTTGTTGTTGCTGCTGCTTCAACAACTCATCCAACTCTGCATTAGTAGGCATGCACCTCCCGATTAGTTTATAAAACTCCACCTCCTCGGGCCATTTGGAGGCTAACTCCTCCTTTCTAGCATCGATTCGAAGCTGCATCATCTCCTCCTCCAACTCAACCTGCATTCGCCTCACCTGAAAATCCAGCCGACGATAATCTTCTCTTAGAATATCCATCAACTCCAACTTCAAGGTGTAGTCCGCGAAGAAACGGCGATGCTTTTTTTCTAGTCTCTCCCAAACTGCAACACCAACACATGCATGTTACTCAATTCATACACAATTTCATAAATTAATTAAATACATTACCAGTAATTTTGGCTACCTGTTTGAGTAATGATGGGCTCAATGTTTGCCTGACTAGCAATAATGTCCATTGTTTCCTTTTTGGTCATCAACTGCAGCATGCACTTCTCTATATACCCTTGCACCTATAACACACAACACATCCAATCCAAAATAATTTCCAAATTAAATACCAATGTTACTTAACTAGTAGTAGGAGGAGTGTAATGAACTCCAAAATCACCTCATTATTTTCTCTCTCCGAAACTACTCTGTCCATCGTCCTGTGTCAAAATTGAAGAGTTTACAATCAACATTAAGAAAACGCATGCATGAGAAACAAGAAGCATTGAAGAGTTTACAATCAACATTAAGAAAACGCATGCATGAGAAACAAGAAGCATAAACTATTAAACAACCTGCAGTAGCCGAACCTGTTGTGGATGCTCAAGAAAACCTAACAAAAATCTATGGCCGTAAAGTAGGATATCGCCTATGTTTAATTATATATGAAGATATATATATATATAGATGAATATAGATAGGTTTCAGTGGAAGTATAAGACGAACCAAACTCTAACTACAAAAGTGTGTTTTTATTTTTATTTTTTATTAATGCGTGCATTGTACTATTCTAGTATATATCTATATCTATCTATACCAATCTATAAAAGAGCCTTGTTTTACAAAATGTAAGATAAGTTGAAACGAAAGATAAGTTGAATTATAGTTATCATAAATTTTATCGATGAATTTTAAATTCATGTTGTTTTGTTAATTAGCTTTGAATAAGAATTTTAGTTATTTCATTGTCTAGGTATGATATTTTTATGGATGAATGACATGTTCTTTGCATGTTTGTTTTAATGGTGTCATTATATATATATCATCATAGGGGATGGTTATACTAGAAACAATTCTCCTTGTGTTAATTAATGAACATCAACCGACAATTTAAAAGAATTGTAGGGTGGAGATTGAATCTAAAATTAATTACAATTCTACTATTTACGTGAGTATCAACATATCAATATTACCGCCGCTTAATTAGGATGGTGGATGGAAGTATATCAATCAAACAGTATTATTTACCAAACTAATCCCCGTATGACTATTGTTGCTTTATAATTGATTAAATAATTATATTTAGTTTTTTTCTTTTTATTTTTTATTTTGTTGCATATTTTGTTTATTATTATTTAGTAATTAATACCTTGATGCATATTATTTTGATTGTTATTGCATAGTGGCAGTATATTTATTGCGTTTTTTTTTATTTTTTATTTTTATAATATTATTGCATATTTTTTTGATTTTCATTGTTCATAAAATTAGACTGATCTTTTGATGCAGCCCGTGAATCGAGGATTTCAGCTCATGGGCTAAAGGATTAAAGATGATATGGGCTGAAGTTGGAAGAAGTTTAATTTTCGTTTTTATTATTAGCCCAACATTTTTATTATTGTTATTTTTATTATTTTTGGATTTTATGGGCTTTATTAGCTAGCAGTTTAGCAGACTTTAGTTATGGGTTTTATTTTTAATTATTTCCTACTTAGACTAGGTTTAGATTTCAACTATATATAGGGCATATGTGATGGACGAATTTTGGAGCCTACTTTGATATATGAAATAATGTGTTTTCTCTCTTATGAGAATTTTCGAGTTCTTCTTGTGAATCAAGTTGAATTCTTATCCGGCGAATCAATCGAGTTCATCACCCTCGTTTGTGTTTCATTCATCGTCCCCGAGTAGCTTAGACAATACCAATTGGGGTATAGGGAGCTTCGTCTCGTCTATATTACTTCTTGGATTCGATCTAGGAGGTTTTGAGATTGTCCATCTGTATCCAATTGAGTCTTCCGCTTGCGTGTTTGATATATGGTTTGCAAGGATCGTATCATCTTTTTTATGCAAGTCCGAGGCGTAATGTTGGTGTGTGCTATAGCTATAGCCTGAGGAGTTTACCTTCACTGAGTGATCTTAGGAGGGCCAATAATGATGAATACGCAGGCGGGTTCTCATACCGGGTTGAGCTAGTGTCAGGAGAAGACAAAGCGGTGCCTGTCGGTGTTGTATATTTGTACAGCGAAGGGGGCTGTTCTTTTTCAGAGTTGGTAGGACCAGATCGTTCAGTTGTCTCTTGACTTCAGGAAGATGTTTTATAATTGATTTATGCAATAACTAATTATATATGCATTAACTAATGAGATAATATGCAATAAATTATTTATGCAATGATTAATGATATAATATGCAATAAAATGTAAGCTATAAAGCAACAACTAAACACATGCAAAATAAAAAAATAATAAACTAAACTACTTATAAATAACAAAAAATATTTTAGTAAGAAACGCTAAACAAGACAAATAATAATATTATGACAATGAAAAAACTTATGACAAATAACGCCAAATAGATATTTTTTTAATATTTTTTGACATATATTATGACAATGAAAAAAGGGGAAACCCTCAAATACCCAACATCATATAAGAAAATCAAAATCTATTCACCCATTTAATTTAGAGGCATTATTTGATATACCCATTTAAACTTAGTCAAATAGAATTATACCCACAAACTTAAAAAACTTAAGTTATACCCAATTTTTATGTTTTCGTACCAAATTGCCCTCAATTTTTCAAATTCGAAAATGGGTAGTTTTTGCTTGAACCAATCGTCGCGTCTTTCGATGTAATCAAAACCTCTTGAGCGACCCTCCATCTTCCTCATTTTATTTCACACAAGCAAACCCTCATCTGCTTTCTCTCTCTCCTCACTTCCATTATCTGAAATTGCATTCTCCCGGCGACAAGACTACTCTTTTGAAGCCCACCGGTGCCGACATTCCGCCGCAAGAACCCTCGCATCCACTGTAGCCGCTGAAAACTTGTTTAAATGGCCGCATCTACTTCAAATAGCGACGAACAAGTTCATCAGGTATTAAATCCGACTGGGTTTTTTCTATTTTCGAAGAATATTCTGGATTTCTTCGAATTGTATTAGTTTTTGAAGGTTTTTTCTGGTTATTTTGAACAATGTTGAAGAATATTTGTTCTATATTTCTTGATTTATGTTATTAGCTATATTTTATGCTGAAATCGCAACATGCAAGCGGAAGTTTTGTTAAATTTTGATTTTTTGGGTGATTTTCACTATATTGTTAGATATTTTGGTGGTTTTTTTGGGTATTTTGTGTGGTGTAGCAGTAATGTTCTTCATTTTCTTCGTCTTTGTGGTTCTTCTTCGTTTTTTACTTGATTTTCTCTGTATTTTGGCGGTTTTTGGTTGTTGTGGGTTGTTTTTCGGTGGTTTGTCTGTTTTGGCTTGACCCAGTTGGAACAGTTGACACTATTTGGTCGATAGTTCTATCATAAATAAATGTTCTTTGTTTTGTAGTGGTTCTTGTCTGATTTTTTAGCGGTTGTAGGTGGTTATGGGTGGTTCCTTGGCTATTTTCCGGTGGTTATAAGTAGTTTCTTCTCAGTTTTTTGGTGGTTTGTCTGTTTCAAGTTGGAACACTTGGAACACTTGTTGCTTTTATGATCGATAGTTCTAACTTTTTCCTAATTAGTTCCAACTGTTATAATAGTTCCAACTGTATATTCACATTTTATGCCATCTTTTTGAAGGTTCGATGGACTTATCCGAGGGAGCATTTGGACGATGGTGATAATTGGAAGTTAGTTTTAAGTGGAAAAGAGACCATAATTTCAGAAATAAAGAAGAGGATTCTGGAGGAACATGATAGAGAAACCCTTGATCTGATGGAGAAGTCTGTTTTTAAGGATTTAATGCGATACCCCAATGTTATTAAAAAATCTGCTAGATGCAAACATTATGTTGTGACGAAGGAAGCTATCAAAAAGTCAGACCCATATCCAATGGTTATATACTACAAGGTGAATGGTACCATGGTGAGGTTCGGTCGAATGGAGTTTGCATTGGTGACCGGCCTACGATTTGGAAAAACGAGATTTGATCCCTACGCTGATCATCCCATACCTGAAGACTCTGTCTACACACGGATTTTCAACAACAATCCTATTTCTCCAAACCAGCTGTGGACGTGGTATAGGGAGAAGAATAACTTTGACCGTGTCAGTGCTGATGACTGCTTGAAGATTTCTAAGGTTCTGATCGTTGCTCACATCGTACTGGGCCTGGACGCCAGCAGTACGAAGGTTCCAGATTGGGTATGGGCATTGATCGAGCAACCCAAAGAATGGGATAGGTTCTCTCGGGGCAGCATCTCCTTCCAAATTCTGCTGAAATCTTTGAAAGGTGTCAAGCATAACATTCCTTCGAAATCATATCACTTGACTGGGAACACTCTGGCATTCATGGTATGTGTGTCTACATTAGCACATGTATTACAAGTTTTATGAAATTATTAAATGTTTAAAATTTGTTTGTTATTTGTAGGGCTGGATTTATGAGGCATTCCCAGACTTGGGAAGGGCATTTGGGGGAAGGCTGCCCAAAAATTATCGTCCTCGTGGCTTGTGGTTCACCTATGATAAAAAATTGAATTATGCAGAGATTGATGTCACCGAGGTTAAAAATCTATTTGTTTTGCATGCTGTAGGACTTGGAACACTTTGCACTATCTTCATATAGTTCCAAGTGTTCCAAATCCTACAACTTTATTTTTATCTTACAACTTGGAACAATTGGAACTTTTTGATCTGTTCCAACAATTCTAGGTTGTCTTGGTATCTCTATCTAATAATATGGTATGTACTCTATTGAAGGTTCACGAGCGGTTGGAGCCTGACCATAAAGAGATCAACAGGAAATATGTGAAGTCCGTCGAGCCCGAAGGGACGCCCTTCACCCTTGCCTACAATGCAAATCTCCTAGTGAGGACGAGGGCAGCGGCAGGAATGGCCGCCCAACCACAATTTCCTAGGCTTCCAACCCCACCGAGGTCAACCCAGGTGCCAGAGGGGACCAGTACAGCTGCAGAGCACGATGAGGCAACCGACATGGATGAAGCCGTTTACACCCTGACAAGGAAAAGGAAGCAAGCATTGGTTCAAGAAATCTCGAAGAAAGCCCGGATGGAGATCGAGGGGAGCGACATACTTGCCTAGAAAGTAGCAGATATTGTTGTGAAGAGGATGACCGCTCTATTATCTCCAGAGCGTGTTGAACGAGCACCAGTGAATGATGACCGGATGGAAGCCACACAAGCCCAGAAGGATGAAAACACCAATGAAGTCCAGGAGGATGAAGTAGGCACCAATGAAGTCCAGGAGGATGAATGCGACACTGCAGCTGAAGATGAAGAGGATGCATCAGGCCAGGATGCAGCAGGCAAGGACAATGAAGATGAAGTAGTCAGTGAAGCTGCAGAGGATGATGTTGAAGTAAACGAAGCTGAAGAAGAAGCTCAGGTGAAGCACGCTGATGGGGAAAATGGGGTGGACACTGATGAGAAGGACCAGGATGGTGCTCCGCAACGTCGATGCTTGGTAGTAAACATTTGGAACATTTGGAACATTTCACTCGATCCAACTGTTCTAAGTGTTCCAATTTTCCTAAGTCCCTCTTAGTGTTTTCAGAAGTTTTTGACATCATATTCATTTATATTCCTTCTTCAGGTTGATGAGGCCAAGCCGGTTAATGAAGGCTCTCCGACCACATCCCAAATGATAGAGGTGATGGAAGAAGTACACCGAGCCACCCAAGATATATTAGATGAGAGCCAGTTTATAATGGATGGGTACTCTAATATCCACTACTCTATACCAGCAGGCGTCGACAAACCGCGCCCATCCACCTCACCAGCTGAGGAGCTTGCTGAGACAAGGCCGGCCGAGGAAATGCTCGAAAGGGAAGCCCCAGTCCAAATGTACACACGTGCAGCTCGAAAGAAGAAACCGGCTGCTGTGTTGAAGAGCCCCTACTTGCCTAACGAAGTCCGCGGCACGGACTACATGCGCTTCATGAGGGGGGGTGATGATATTTGGTAAGTGTGGTTGTATGTTTGTAAACTAGATAATATTAATATTACAACCAACAAACTTCTAAACTTGTGGCTGAACTTTCAGGAGGAATGTTGGGTACCCTTTTCCAGTGAACAAAGAATATTTTCTTATGATTGAAGACCCCAAAGAGAAGCTGGGCAACGAGCACATCAACCCCTATGTCTCCATCCTAGCCACGGACCCTCAACGAGCTGGTGTGCACCCTGTCAAGTCAAGGAAAAGAATAGTGGGAACAATGTTCATGGTAAATTGTGCTGCATTAACATATACCATCTTCTTTTTCATCTATATATTATGTTGATGATATTATGGTCCAATGACAGTCGGCCATCGAAGAAGTTTGGGAAACAATCAAGAGGAACGGCCCCATCATCGATGAAGAGGAGGACACCATTCCAGAAAATGATCTTGCAAGGCTCTCCATGTACGTGGATGGCACATTGCCAGAATGGGGGCCGCTGAAGAGCTGGCATGATGCTGATCAGGTATATATAACTTTAAGGAGTTTTAATAATTCTCCCTATTTTACGCGAACATCAAGTGTTCCAACTGTTCCAAATGTTCTGATTGTTCCAACTGTGTCGACAGGTCATGATGGTGTGCTATTTCAATAAGCACTGGGCAACATGTGTGCTCGATTTGGTTGCTTGCACAGTTGAGATTTGGGACTCCAAACAGCACATATTCGAGGAACACCATTATGACATCAGAAGAGCAGCCTTCAAGCCGGTGGCCCATATTGCCCCTCAAGTGTTGAAGCATATGCGCTTCTATGACAAGAGGCCCGAGGACATGCTAACTTTCAAGGAGTGGTTGTTATATTTTCCTGAAAAGAATGTCATCAGGCAGAACGACAGTGAGAGTTATGGGCCCTTGTCATTGAAGTATGCTGAAAATCATCTCATGGGCATGGTTGATGAAAAGATGAACAAGAAGGATATTCAGAAATATCGTAATCACATCGCAGAGACCATCTACAAATTCAGCACAGACGCTTCAACGATTCAGGCATGATGGGGACTGACTTCGTGGTTCATGGAAAGTAGTGGGGAAAACAAACAATTTATGGTTTTTTTATGCATGGTTCATGGCTGGGATGCCAAAAACATTTATTTATCGCTTTGTTTTATATTTTTTTAAGCATGGTATGTGTGGCCAGGATGCCAAAATAATTATTTCTCTTTTATGATCTGTCCAGGGTTGTAGTTGTATTTGCTTTAAACATTAGTACAATGTGGTTTGTAAGAAGTAGTAAGTTAGGGAAAACAATTATGTCAATGCATAATTGCATTTTTGACAGAAGTTTTTTCCGTTTCCATGGTTTATGTATCACGAAAACATATTATGACAGCAGAGCGTTAGAAAACATAAGTTCTCCAGTTGTCACAATTAGTACATTTGGAGCAAAAGGTTTCAACTGTTACAATACTGTCACAATTAGTACATTTGGAGCATTTAGTTCCAATTGTTACAATACTGTCCAATTGATCCAACTTTACAATAGAGCACACGTGGCATGATTAAAAGGCGACGCGTGGAAAGTAGATTCCTACATGTTGCTTGCATTAACCCATAACTACGTCATTTTCAGACTTGTAGATATTTAGGGCTTCCATTACGAATGAGTTACATTCTATAGAATTCGCGATGTCCGACTCCATAGGCACGGATTCGTCGTCGTCGTGTAGCCCACCGTTGTCGTCGGAAATCCGATCCCGGCCAATCTGCGATCACAAACTACCTTATGTATTATTTAGAGAGGATGTCGGGTTGGATGCTGGGAGGACGTACTGGGCATGTTCAGTGAAGGAGGTAAGATAATTAGGGTTAAATTAGGGTTCTAAACTCTCAATTACATGTACTCAAAGTAGGCTTCTTAATTGCACAATGTTTTTTTTTCTCTACAAAATCATTCTGCCCAGGTCACTGCAAGCTGCGTCTGAAGGCTGAGCAACAAAAGTACGAATCGCAACTCCACTCCAAAGCATTGGTAGAGGAAATTTTAGCCGACCAGCTAGCACAATGTACTGACGAAATTGACTATCTTGAAGGTAGGCTTCAAGCAGCACTCACTGAAGTTGAATGCCATAAAAGGAGGGCTTCTGTTATGATTAAAGGGGTTGCAATTGCTGCTGTTTTGGTAACTTTTATTGTTAGGCTCATGTAAGGTTGCAAGTTCATGTTTCGAACCTTCTGACAAGAAGCCTCTTCTTAACTAATATGTTATGTGTTTTGTGGATAAATGTTGGTTCTATTTAGTTGGGCAATATCCAACCATAACGACGTTGGAACTGTTGGAACGGCTTGTAGGCATAATTGGAACTTATTTAAACGAATAGATCCATATGTGACAACTTCATAGTTGTAACAATTTGGAACTATTTTGAAAAATAGATCAAACTGTTACAAGTTATTACTAAATAAGTTAAACATAGATCCAACTGTTACAAGTTAATACTAAACAAGTTCAACATAGTGCAAATTTCATCCGTACTCACAACCATAAGCTACTAAGATTAAAATTAACCGAACATACTTAGAGTGCAACCACAAAATTAAAAAACTAACAAAGCCAAGCAAGTGCATAACCCCACAGTGGCAAATTTCACGGCTTCCACCACATGAGCATTGAGGATGACGATGTTGAGCTTTGGCATGGCTGGTAGTTGTTTTTTGCTCTCTGTAGTGCGGGGCTTCCTTGGCCAAAAAGTTAATCTTTGGGAATGCAGGTGGTTGTCTGCCATCGAATAATGCCTGCCTCGTTGAGTTCAATGGTGGAGATGTAACCTTAAGAGAAGCCTCACTCGACTCCAAGTTCACAACGGATATGTCTTCTTCTCACATTGTCCAGTGCGAAAAGGATCATCATCTCATCATATAGTGGCTCGCCACGGCTTGTTAGGAAGCTTTAGCCATTGCTTTACCTGCAACAAACAATGATTTGAAGGCACGAATTCCACCACGAACTGAAAAGGATAGTACTAGGGGTTTACACTTTGAAATTGAAATGTTAACTCGATCATCCTCACTCTATTTTGGCATCATTGTGAACACGCGATTGCTCTCTCTATCCCATCGGTTCCTTCTTGCGCAAGAATCCACTTGAACGTCGTATACCGGTCTCTTAACAAATTAAATCGGCACTAGAGATCCTCCCACTCGAGGACGAGATTCGGATTGTTGTTTAAGAGAACGACCTTCGTCTCGAGTAAGGCTTCCGCCGGAGCATGAAGGTATTGGAGCTCGGGGTATTTCTCCATCAGTGTGAAATAAGACAGTCAATGAATGCCTTATCAAGAGCTTTGTTCCATGGGCGGTGTAGAAGTAGTTTTGTAGA